>JABEYC010000333.1:0-31997 GCA_013266195.1 Fusarium zealandicum
TCTCTAACTTATAATAATATTAAATATAATGGGCCTTTTCTTATACTTTGTCTTTAGCTGCTGGACCTTTTCGCTTCGTGCTCTTGGGAAGTTCTAGTTTGAGAAGATCTATAGCTTGCTGAGCCTCCTTCACTCGAATCCTGGTGCTTCTCCTTGGTATCGACATTGTGCCTTGTTTATGAATTAACCACGAGATCAAGGGATGAAGGTGTTCACGGAGAAAGGGAGTGCGTGGTTTCGTTCCGCGGCGTGATTTTAATACTAAACCTGTAGCAAGGGTACCAAGCCATGTCGCGGCAGCCTAATATTGTCACGGGGATGATGCCACTTCCAAAGGCCAATCCTGGTGCAATCATAGGAGTTCTAAATGAGTTTTGAATAAGGGATTCCATATAAACTCGAGTACTTGGACCAGAAAATTATGCTATTACTCCCAATGGTGGATGTCTCCTTAGAACCGAGTGTTCTCTTGCAAAGTTCTACACTCCTCCTCATGAAAACCCTTGAGGTAGTAAAGGATTACGTCTGAGCTATTGAGAGATGGGAATTCGCCAGTCGTTCTTAGCATACAAGTAAAATAGCACCGAGGCAGGCCATTGTTACTCTTTTCATGTCTATGAAGCCGAAAGGCCCTCACCGCTACCGCCTTTGAGAGCATCCGAAGCACCACGACTAAGCCACTCAGAAATAGCTTTGCGGGCCGATGAACGCTTCTGGGGTCAGGGAGTCATGATAACGCCTGACTCAATATAGTAAGTTCATTTGTCGCCGCCAAGCCACGTCCGATACGGTCCCATCCCCGTTGCCTCTTCGCGCCACACACATCTAGTTCCATAAGTGCACCACCAAGCTGGATTCGCCATTATTCTTGCATCGGGCCCAGATGCGAACAATTCGCCACCCAGCTGCCAGTGTTAGAGCCTTCAACACTAAGTATGCGCCCGAGACGATAGACAAGAAAGGTCTCGGACCGTCGAGGGGCGAGTCGGTGACCGCGGCCAAAAGCTCACAAGGACCAAGATCAACGGGTCTAGGGCCGTTACTTCTCACCATGTGGGTAATTTAGACGCAGAGAATTCCTCCCCAGTGGCCTCATGTGAACAAGATGTTGATCGAAAATATTCAGCAAGAATGGGAGCTTGGGCAGGCGAGTCGTCTACGAGAAGCGTCCCCCTACCGCAGCAACTTGAACCCTGACCTACAGAGTGAAAGGGCAGGCAGCATACTTTTTCTCACAGACACTCTAGGCTACAATCTGTGTGAGGATAGCGCCTCGTTTACCGTAGGTGATGCCGATCCATTGCTATGGGCCCGAGATAGTGGCCCAACCGCGGCGATCTCGAGACCGGGCCGTGGCAGGTCGAGGCTTCGGTAGATCTTATCTCAGTGTCCTAGACCCTGAGGCTTTAGCTGAGAGACGGCGATCAATGCAGTTTTCATACAAGCTGGATATTTAGGGCGATCACTTGATTCTATTGCTTCGTGTTACTTCCAGTCATGCGGGTATCCAAGTCCTGATAGCTATGCCATATGAAGGTAGTGCGACGATCCAGGCCCACAAAGGGAGAGCGAGGGATATTGAATTATATGATACATGTGAACTTTCATGGTGTTGAGCCCACAGGAATGGAGATGAGGCTCAACAGCATGTATCAGGATCCAGGGCCAACTCCGTCCAGGGCGGCATTCCCGCATCCACAAATATCCTTTCAACAACTGTCGTTTTAACGGACTCTGCTTCTTTGGGTCGGACTTGTGGCTGAGCAACCATTTAATGCCCGAATACGGCATAGATACCATCCAAGTCGAGGCTTATCTTCCGGCAGCACCGAGTCGACCCCTGAACGTCGAGAACGGTGGCGCACAAGGGGTATCTTTGCTAAACCGGTCTACCAGGCACGTGTTGTGTCTAGGTTGCTTCCAAGACATAGCCACTGGGGCCTATACCGCTTAAAGGTCAAACGCCACAAATATACTATATGAACTAGGTTTCGATAGAGCCCGTCTTATCTCGCTGCTTTCGGCGTACCATGTTTCTCAGGTATGCTTGTCTCAATCAAGGTTATCGCTATTAGACGCCACGAATATCCGATCTGCTTTGGACTGGCCTGTGGCGATTCGAGATGTAGAAGCAGACAGCATTTGTCGGTTTGAGAATATATTCAGCTCGATATTCCATCAAGTCCTCACTCTTCTTCTCCATCAATTCCTCACTCCTCTTTCCCATCATCCAGGCCTACTACAACATGCGCTTCTCACCTCTTCTTGTTGCCCCTCTCGTGCTGCTCAGCCAGCTCGTGTCTGGCGCTCAGCTCGAGCAGCCGATGGAGGAGATCTGCGCCGGTGTCCCCGGGATTGATGGCTGCAAAGGATCACTCAACTTTCCTACGTCTGCCAGTTTGACTTATTGCAAGAAAACGATCTCACAGGTGCGCAGAACACCTCTCCTGGCATTATCAGATCTTGCATGGCTGACGAGAAAGGACAACAGTTGGATTCTTGCAAGACCAAAAACACTTTCAAGTACCCTTGCCCGACATGGAGCAACCCGACCAAACTGTGTGATGGCGAGACTTGTGTACCCGGTATGTCCATTGCGGTCTATTCAAACTCGCGCATTCACCTAACTGACTATCTCTTTCAAATCTAGGCTTCGTTGACAAAGATGTTGACTACCCTTGCGGGATAGCAATCGCGACGAAACCGGCCAACACCTGCCAAACCATCCGCGACAAGCTGGGCAGTGCCGGGAGCGTTTTCATCAGCAGTGTCGCTGTTATGTGTGATTGTCTACCTAAAATGGTCGCGTACGGGGCGAGTGGAGTGACGCGCAGCCTGCTCACGCCCAGCAGCTCGCTCGCGAGTGGTTCTGGGATGTCCACGTCGTTTCTCAAGTTGCAAAATGTCAGTTTTTCTCTCGTCAAGTTGTATAATGGCCATGACTGACACGCATAGTGCTTCGTGGACAACCTATTCGACATCGCCGATGACCGAGACGAAGTCTATGCCAACGAGCTCACGAACAAGGACGGCGCCATTTTCTTTACCGCAGCTGAGGTATGATGTCTTCCCCTGAAAAAAGGAAGGAGGACAGATTCTCACATTTAGACAGATCACCTTGGCTATCTATGAAAAGTTGGCAATGGTCGTTGGCTCTTGTCTGTCGCCCGTCAGCTGCAATCCGTCGGCTGTCTCGAGCTTTTTCAAAGACTATCTCGGATCCTCCGCTTTGAGCCTCACCATGCAACTGGCAAAGCTTGTTGACGCCTGGATCGGCATATTCGGGAGCATGAAGGGAAAGATCGAGATAATTAGAAGTGCCTCTGAAACCCTACCGACACCTCTTGCTACCGTTGCTGGCCGGGTCACAACAGTCAAGAAGACTGTGTGTCTGGGAAGGCTTTGCAGTGGTCTCGGGGTTTCGGGTTTCATGAAAAAAGGTATGCACCGCTCAATCAGCCATAGACATGCCGCTGGACATGGACTAACTATCGTCAGTGGCCAAGGCCCTTGAAAACGCCCAGGCTCTGCAGAGCATCAGAGACGCAGCTGATACTGCAGCGAGCGCTGCCCCGGAATTGATTACCGAGGCTCAAAAGACTATCGCCACGGCAAAGACAATCCCGGATGCGGGCTTCTTCATGAACCTCATCAAGAGCGGCGTCTTGAGGAAACCCGAAGACATCCCAAAAGCCATCCCCATTGTCCAGAAGTTCCCCAAATCAGTTGCACAGATGAAGGATATCGTTGCCCCTATCGATCAGCTTGTTTCAGGATATGAAACCCTTACGGCAGATGCTCAGGCAGCTATCAAAGACGTCATCAACTTCTCCTGGACTCCCTACGCAAAGGAGCTCAATGCAGATGCTTCGGGAAAGCTGAAGAAGGGGCTGACTGAGATCCAGAGCCTGTTCAAGGCTCAGCTGAACGAGCCTGTCACCGACTTGGCGGCAGGAATCAAGGCATTGAAAGATTCGCTGGCTGACTTTCCGGTCAACAAAGACAATTTCGCATTCGATATTGGCATGACCACCTACAACAGATGGTCCTATGTCACGGTGGATGCGCCATGCTCCAAGAAGCTCTCAAAGACCTTTCAGCTGGGGGGCTTCAAGAAGACTTTCAACTATGTCCAGATCTACTCTTGCCCATGGGGACCCCAGGAGATTACCTGGCCTGATCATTTAGTTCCTTATGTCAAGATCCAGATGAGTTAGGCGGGATTGGCGAGCTGATGTTACAGGGGGGATATGGAGTTTGCCGTTTTTTATTTAGCTGTCTCTTTCGAACATTCTTCACTCTTTACAAGTACTTTTTACCTGTCCCAAATTGGATATTCATAAAAAGCGATTTGACCATGTAATAAGTGCCAACATCCAAGTTGCAATGTTAGTGTCTGAGATTCCACTCTGACACCACCGAGAACCCTTGTGTTGGGGGAATTCCTCCTTAATCCCTTCTTCTCCGTTTTCTTCGTTGGATTCGTTTAGCATCCGGTCGATCTATCAGATTCTGCACGCTTCTTGTCCCAATATTGCGTGTGGACTCACTGACCCGAGTGCTTTTGCTCTCTGGAATGTCAACACGCTCGTTGGTCTCGCATAAACGTGCATCCAATACATCCTGTTCCGATGATGGCATGCCACGCTTGCGACCGGGGTTTGACAGATTGACCAGACCAGAAACAGACGCTGAAGAGCCAGGGTTCGATAGCTGTTTGACATGATCTGGATAGACCCATTGTGCAATAGCCATCGCGGGAGTGTTGTGGCCGCAAAAGTGCCCGTCGATATGGTCGCACCGCTCTGCCCATCCATTCTCCTTGTCAGAGACGTCGATTTGCTTGACACAGAACCCGCACCAGAATCGAGGAGTGCAATCACGAGCCGTGAAGCAAATCGTCAGCATTTCTCTCAAGGTTTCGGTATCTGCGATGTCATGCTGCTTGAGATGATGTCTAAACGCGTTTTGGGAGTAAAAGACAGCGTCGCAGGAGTCGACTGTGATTGACTTTATCTTTTCACACGACCAGCTTTCAATACGGAAATGCAGACTATTCTCATGCCGCTTCCAGTCGTGTTTGCTGCCGAAGCTGATGTCGCACCCATGGATCGTGCAGGCCCAGGGCCTCTGATGACGTTTCATATGCTTCCTAAACAGACACGGATATCAGAAAGTACTCAGACGATAACAAAATACAGAGGGCTACATACTCCAGCTCGCACCTTCTTTGGAAGCTTGTGGAGCAAGTTGCGCAGACATGCTTGCGACTTTCACTAGGTCCAGGGTCGTATGTTTGCCTTCGTGATATGGCACCTTTGAGGAGTTCGATGGGAAGTGTGTCGAGGAGCGATACCAGACTTCCATAGCTGCTGACTTTTAATGGAAACTCTGGGGCTAGAGGATCTTTCTTCGACGCAAACTGGGCTTTCCTAGTACCAGGAGGCCTTGTATCGACCACGATAGTCTCGAGGTTTTCTGCATCGGAGTTCTCGGAGCTATTGGAGCTTGTGTCTGTCTGACTACCGTTCTTTAACACTTCTTTGGCGATTACACCACCCTTCTCGGATGCTTCTGCGGATGGTTCTATGCCGGTATCGTTGTATTGGCGAGGTGTTGTTCGGCCGGAATCGCTGCGGACCTGAACATCTTGAAAGGAAGTTGACGACCTTTGCATAGTCAGACCGAAACGCTCCATAAGTCCAAGTGTTTCACATACCCAATTGCATACATTTCGACTTTACCCCCGTCGCACGTAATGTCATGGACACGTTTGAGGTGGGTTCTGAAATTGTCTTTTCTCGGCCATTTCTTTGGCGGCTCGAGATAGGCACAGTCTCCGTGATGGCAAACATACCAACGAGCACTGCACGATAGGTCATCATGGACAGAAACTTTGTGTCTGTCTAGATCCATTCTGGATGTAAACCCTTCGCTGACGCACTCGGGTGCATTGCATTTCCATGGCCGCGTATGTCTTTTGATATGTCGCCTAAAGGTGTCAGTGTTTAAGTAGTGCATATCCACTTCAAGCCTCAGACTGACCTATATATGTGCCGTTTCCCAAAGAAGCTGCCGCAATACTCACAGAGGTAGCTGTTGTCCTTCGATCGAGGGATCTCGCCGTCGCTATCAGACTCGTCGTCCGTGCTGTCAGTCAGTGTGACTGGACCTTGCGCGCAGCGTTCAGTCATAGAACGCAAGTCCTCCCCGTTACTTTTTGTGTCAACTTGATCTTGTTTGCTTTTTTTGAAGGCTGACACAGGATTATTATCCGCAGAGCTCTTGTCGGACGTTTGCGACTGATGTGCAGTCTCTTCCTCGGGCAAACAGGTTTGCTCTTCTGGTAAAGTCGAGAGGCATCCTCGGGTATTACTCTCCACGTTTGCATTGTTACCTCTTTCGGTGCATTCTGAATCATTTCGTCCTGCTTGGGGAGTACTGTATGTCCCTTTGCCGATACGTATCCGTATTTGATTGTCTGGAACTTGGTTCTGCAGGGAAACGGAATCATCTCTTCTTGGTCCGGCTGTAGCCTCGTGGGCTGGTGGTATGCTATGCATTTGCCTCGTAGCGTCAGACTTAACTTCCGAGCTCTCGGGATTCAAGAGGCTCCCGATATTGATTCCCCTCGCACTTGGAAGATCCTTTCGTATCAAATCCAACGCTTCGCGAGCCATCACCCATGTTTCCGAGTCCATCTCCGCTCGGCCGGAACACGACAGGAGTGAAGCCTCTAATAAGGCCCAAAAGCTGGGAATCCGTAGTATTTGGGTATCTTGATGATTGATGTATTCGCAACCAGAGAACAGGTTGGTAGCTAGGACCAGGGCCAAAGGCAGCACGCGTGGTGACGATACGATAGCCCCGCTCCCAAGGCGGAACGAAAACCAGGTCAGGGCCAGTGATTTCTAGTCTGGAGCTTGGCGATCATGGAGAAACAGAGCGAAAGCAACTGCCTATGCAGATTATCGAATCTTGTATCGATAAGAAGGAGGTGGTTGAACGCGATGTCCGTAGGTCTTTGGCGCAACCGTGTCAAAATTGGGTGATGTTGATGTTTCTTCCATGACGCCCGTTAGGCATTGAGAAGGCAGTTAACCCGCAGCGTCTGCAGAGTATTTTCTCTCCTGTCCAACGAGGAGGAAACAAGTAAGACAATCAATGGTGCTTTTGGCTTCGGAAACCCGGCCTCGCTCCCCGGGAGGCTGTGGCGAATAAGACTTGGTATATCAACAAGGGACCCCGGCATCATCCGAGACAAGATGATGAATAACAAGAGGATAATTTCCACGGTGTGAGATGATTACCCCCTAGTTTGGTAGGGATGAGAGACGAGGCGGATGCAAATTAAAGCCACCACAAGGATACTCGACGGGGGAAAATAGATATACCGCTAATAGAATGAATATCAAACATAGTGGTCCGCTTGGAAACTTCGGTTGGGTGAAGGTGCCTATTTAAGTTTTCAACGATATTTTTCCACAAGAGCGAGTTATGTCGACCATGACTTCGGGATGCATGGCATTCTTCATCCTTATCACACTGGCAAAATACAATTCTACGTTGCAATCATCAGATTACACGGTGAAGCGTGCCAAGGGCGTCCCGCGGCGGGATACGACATGTCGCATAAGCCATTTAACCAGAAGGTCCAAAGGCAGGGGGCTCCGGTGCTAGAGGGGGGCATGCAAGGCCTGATATAACGCTGTGCGACATGACAGCGTAAATACGCGCGCCTTGGAAATGAAGCTGAGCCGTTTGGTAGGATCACGTCTTCCCGCCTTGTATTCGGAATGAGACGTAACGACCCCGGCTCCAACCAAGAGCTAGCCTACCGAAAATACAACGACAAGAGTGGCTAAGCGAACCATGAGAGTTCAGAAGGTGTTGAGGTGGAACGATGCTACAGAGCGTCGGGGATGGAATCCATGGGGCGATCATTGTAAATACCAGGCGTAGCCTGTTAGCTGATGAGCAACATTTTAGACTGTTAAAGCGCTATGATTAGACCATTCATCATAGTTATCGCTATTATTCATAAGTCTTTGACTAGCATTAAACTTGAATTAACCATATTGGGGGCTTAAGAGTTCCTGAATAGAATATATATCCTCACTCAGCCCTTGTTCTCACTCCGCATTTAACATCTACACAAGAGACGCAGCGGTTTGGGATACCCCAGATGTGAACAAACTACCAACACCCAGAAGATGAGAAGTTGGCTTATATCAAGTGTACAATTTTCAAACGTGCCTGGGCTTATCCAAATTTCAGGCCACAGACGCCTTTTAGTCCTTCTTGGGTGACTTATCGGGCAACTTCATAACTAGAAAGCTACATACCCAAAGCATATTAATATCAGCACCTATGACTCGCTTTGGACATTGAACGAGACCTGTGATAAACACCGCATCAACAAATTCTAGATAAATATAGATGAAGAAGCCGACAGTTGTCATTCGTTCGACACCGGCACTCTTGCAGGTCCTGGTCCACTGTCTGCAAATGATGGATGTACGTGCCTTCCACTATCTCGCATCCGTAGATATTAGCTATAGCAAACTCTTCTCAGCTATATCAGTCCATTTAAGTGATCTTTTTATCTCTTGATCTACTGATCTCTTGATACAGAAACAGTACCCCTGGTTAACGCTGCCAAGGCTGCTGGCATAAGCGATTTGTCTCCCGTTCTTTACATCATCGTTCACATCCATGGGTGGCAATTAAGATCGCGAGATATTTCAAGTATGGACTTCCCATAGCTGCGAGTCGAATGACTGATGCTGTGAATAGAAACAAGATGTGTTGAATCATACCAAGATGGTATTAGTCCAATTGGCTCGACTGCCTTCAGGCACATTTGGCTATGCTCTCATGCCGCCGAGCAGTACATTACTGGAGATGGCAATATGCCCTCTGAATTGATCGAATTAAAAGAGATTGGGCGTTACAGTGCTTACATTATTGCAGACCCGCGAACCCCAAACCAGTTCGTCTTACCTAGAAAGAGCTCTGGACACAGAGCGGAGTGTATGATATCGTCATATTGTCGAGAAACCTGGCGGGGAAAAGATTAATCACAGCTATATACGCTCGTCTACTCCCCCCCAGTCGTATCCGCCTCATAGAGATTATACCTAGCTGACAGTAAATTGACTATAGATTCCCCTCGAATCCATCTTAGATGCTGTATCAAACATCAAGGCCTCTCAATGTAGGCCACATTCCCGAGAATCTTTACAAGCCGGCTAAGTGTCATTACTGGCAATCTTGGGCATTCGCGGAGACAAAGCCAGTAAATATGCGAACTACTTGGAATATCCCGGTATGAAGGAATTCTTCTATCCAGTCTGTTAGAGTAAGGGTTTGGAATCCTGCTGTAACAAAGGTTCGGATGGCGGGGCACACCAGGTCCAGCGGCGATGGTGTCTATTGAGAAGATCGTATGACCTGAAGGAGATAGTCCGAGGTCAATTTCATGATATTTATTGACATTGAATTGACAAGGAGACCTACCCAATATCATGTGTACTTGGGAAAGTGTCTTGCGCGGGTCTGAGTGTAGCACGCTTTCCAGCTTTTAGGAGTGCCTGGCAAGACGCCAAAAGAGAGGGAATCAAAGAAGTAATATTATAAGCCCACATAAATTTGCTCATCAATCAAAGGTTAATATTCCGGCCATTTGTGATGGATCGTTGGACATTCTAGGCTTCAAATGGTGCAGGAACAACACTCAGTGGTCATCTACGGCGGTGCACTTAACTGCTTGCCAGTTATACAACTACTATTTCTCACACATACAATCCAAAGATGGCATTAAAAGATATAGCTGGGTAGCAAAATGTCAAGGTCCAGCTCGGTAGGGCCGGGTTTCGAAGCGGAGGGGGGCTATAATCCTCCAACAAGTCCGGCCGCTGTAGGGTATATATCCACGACCTAGAGAAGCCATGAACATGCCTTCAAACAGCTCTTAATAGGGCTGCCGGAAATAGGTAACGATAGGTAGGATTTATATGCCCGGGATTGTACTTTTTAATTAGATCAAACCGTTAATCTGGAACGGCGCAGACGCGACAGGAAGTATTGCGATCTTTCTGCTGTTATACATTGCAGGTGTGACATCACGTCACTCTCACAATGTGGGCTGTATTTGACTGTCTATCTTGGGTTCATCCATATAAGATGCCTAATGCAGTGAGCGATCGTACAAGGAATTAACGGATATAAGATCTTGAGCCCCAGCCGGAAGTATTCTCTTGGTCACGTTTACATTCGGTAACCACAAAGCTATCTCAGCCGCGCGATCTGCAGGAGGATATTGCTGCTATCGGTTAGGCCTGAGGTTAACCAGTGTACTACTGAAAAGCGGTGGGGATCCTACTGAAACACATCAAAATAAGCTTGAGTCATTTCTGGGGCTTGCCAAAGAGTTGCCAATCTCTTAAGCCCCGGATAAAAGACTTGGATCGGACGCCGTATTCTTAGCGTAAGCGGCCTCACTACAATACAGTTATAAGTCACCAATTCTTAAACATTAACCTACACTTTCAAATTATTAACCTATAAAATAGGGTTTAGAGCCAATGAAAGCAAGGGAAAGAGTAGGCGCAACAGGGGCCCGTACACATCCTTTAAATCTCTTATTAATTTAGAGCTTATCAGGTACTCTTTTAATAATAAAAAGAATTGAAGCACTATAACCATAGGTTAGGGTAAGGGTTAAGGGTAGAGTTAGGGTTAGTTATTTAGGGTTAGCCGGGGTTTAGGGGCGGTGGGAGCCCGCTATTGTAAATGAGTATTTGTTAGTAAAAAGTGGTATAAGTACCTGTAGATCAATGATTTGAAAGTGTAGGTCAATATTTAAGAATTGACAAGTCACTATCCCGTCATAAGTTTCATTTATCATGGCCACGCTAATGACCAGTTCCGGTAGCCAAAGCCGGTCGATCTCCCCTTGCCTCGGTATTTCCACATATACCCATACCATCTAAACCTCGGAGGGTAAGACACGCCGGATCTTGTAAGTCACTAGGCTCAGTTGATAAGTGGTCCGTTCAAATTTTGTACTTGACTGAACTCCACCGCCCTCTTTTCTGTCTGGGTCTCCGGTGATATACATGACGGCATTGACTTGAAAGAGAGCTTTCAGCGATTACGAAAGTCTGATTACAAACCACGACTGAGTTGCACTCGGTCTTTTAACGTTATTTCCATTGATTGTGGAGCACATTGGATTCTATAAGAGTCAAAGAGGCCCGTCTGAGTCACACCTTGAAGTTCGTTCCTTGTCTCTCGTACATGACTTTGTTGCCTATTCGTATAATACACATCGACACTCTGAACATAATATAGAAACTAAAATCAGTCACCATGGCGCCCAAAAGATTTCCCGCCGATTCAGTCGACCCTAGTCCTCTCGGCCAGCCACTGGACTTTGCATTCAGTGGCAAGACAGCAAAGAACCGGTTTCTCAAAGGAGCCATGAGCGAGCGGTTATCCACCTGGGACGCAACAGATTTGAAGAAGCGTGGGGTCCCAACCCCAGAATTGATCAATGTCTATCGCCGATGGGGCGAGGGCGACTTTGGTGTTATCCTGACCGGAAATGTCATGATCGAATACGACCAGTTGGAAGCTGCCGGCAACCCAATCATTTCTCGCAATGAGCCTACCTCTGGAGAGCGGTTTGAAGCATTCAAGGAGATGGCGAGTGCCACCAAGAAGCACGGAAGCTTGGCTGTGGTACAGCTTAGCCATCCAGGACGACAGACTTCCAGCCATATTCAGAGCAACCCGATCTCGGCGAGCGATGTGCAGCTCGAGGGAGAATTCCTGGGAATGACGTTTGCGAAGCCAAAGGCAATGGACGAAAGTGACTTCAAGAATGTCATTGGGGGATTCGCCCATGCTGCCGACTATCTTTACAAGGCAGGATTCGATGGCATCCAAATCCACGGTGCCCAGTGAGTACTCATACCAAGCATCTGCATGAAGTATGAAGCTAATATCGTCTCTAGTGGCTACTTGCTGGCCCAATTCCTCTCACCCACCACAAACAAGAGGACAGACAAGTACGGCGGCTCCATCGAGAACCGTTCTCGCATCATCGTCGAAATCGCCGACGCCATCCGTGAACGCGTTCCTGATAAGTCGTTCATGCTTGGTATCAAGGTCAACAGTGTCGAGTTCCAAGACGGCGGCTTCTCTCCAGAAGACTGCAAGGTCCTCTGCCGCAATCTTGAAGAGCACAGCTTTGACTTTGTCGAGCTATCAGGTGGCACATACCAAAGCACAGCCTTCGAACACAAGAAGGAAAGCACCAGGAAGCGAGAGGCCTTCTTCATAGAGTTCGCGGAAAGTATTATCCCCGAGTTGACGAACACCAAGGCATATGTTACCGGAGGCCTAAGAACCGTTAGAGCCATGGTTGAAGCCCTGAATACAGTTCACGGTGTTGGCTTGGGGCGACCTGTGACGCACGAGTTTGACCTTCCGGCAAAGATTCTGAAGGGAGAAGCAAACAGTGCGATTGAAATTTTGTTTGATGAGCAGAGCTTTATCATGACTAACGTCGCGGCTGGAACACAGTAAGTTCCCAGGTCTAGCCCAACCTTTTCAGAATACGAGACTGACCAGCTTCTAGGATTAGATTAGTTGGCAACGATAAGGAGCCTCTGGATCTTAGCCGGCCAGAGCACAAAGAGGCGTTGGAAAAGTCACTGAAGCAATGGAATGAGGGCAAGGCGGAGAACCAGGAGAACCCAAAGTTCGGGTTGATCGATATTGCAGGTATCAAGCTTCAGCCATTTGGAACCGCCTATGCTGCTGCAGCGTAAAGTATCCGCTGAGTCGGGAATAGACCGGTGCTCTCTTTTACTATAGAAGCATTTGAATTTATGAGACGCGAGACGAAATCATGGACCATATAACTGCCTGCAAGCCTCCCGTGACATCACCAGCTACCACCTCAGTTTACCCCTTCTGTTTCAGAAATTCTAAAGACGTACTTGACAGCATTGGCTTTGCCCTCCTTGAGGTTTTCCAACGCGGTCTGAATCCCCCCAAGTCCGCCCGGCACGACCTCTTGAGGCTGCGGCTTGAACCAACCGTCTTGTAGACCTCGAGCCAGATACCGGTAGAAGATATGACCAAAGTCTTTGTCGTCGCGATGGACTTGGCCGACGTTGGTTACGGTCTGTTTGACATGTGAGGGAATACCTGGGTGTTCTTTGCCAGGAAGAACCAAGACGATAGTAGAATCTTTGGCAAGAACCTTGCCGAGGTTCACGTCGCTCCCTCGCTCTGAAACGGCATCAAATGCATGGAAAAGCTGTTGACCACCAATTGCCTTTTTCAGACCTTCAACGACGGCTTCATCGCCATCACGGTAGTCAACAATCGTGTCGCCCTTGCTGCGATCGATGAATTTCTCCACATGAGATGTCGATTTGCCTGCCACGCAGATAAGGGGATGGATATTGCTTCTTTGAGCCAACTGAACGGCGTAAGCACCCACAGAAGAAGCAGCGCCGTAGATGACAAGGGGTCGTGGCTCAGTCGCCGGCCTCCATGGCTCGGGGAGGCCAAGGCGAAGATAGAGGCCTATTGCGGCCGTCATGGCGGCTAGTGGAATAGCTGCAGCCTCTGTTAAGAACGCTTGTTAGTAAGTGTAGTCCATGTGAGTATATTTAGGCATTGGGCGGGAAGTCATACCCTCAAAGCTGGTATGGGCTGGAATGTGAAAGGTAGTATGCTGCCACGCAAGCGCATATTCAGCATACGAGCCGTGAGGGGTAAGCATCTGATGGAACGCGGCAACTCGATCGCCCGTCTTGAACTCGGTCACATTGGCACCGACTTGATGCACTATCCCAGCAATGTCGTCGCCTTGGTTCGAAGGCTCTTTGACAATCCACTCCGGTACCTTCCAGTCCTTGGGGTTGGAGCCGCTCACGACCACTTTGATGACGACTTGATCGGCATTTGGTTTGGGAATTGGCGAGTCAATAATCTCGACTTTGGGTCCTAGGAAGCCCGGGTATCTCAGTTGTGTTTTCCCCCAGAGCTTGGAGTGATATATCATACCTGCCGAAACGAGAGCTTCCTTCATTTTGAGCTGTGGCAATATTGGCTCTTTTGGTAGGGCTTTAGGTAAAGTAGACAAGAATAGTAAGTAGGGAAGAACCTAGGCCGTAGCTATAGTAGAACGGCGCGTTGCTTTATAACAGCCAACTGCCGAGGGAGTGAGGAACGCTCAACTTGCGCCATTTGTCAACTTTTACGCGTCATAGTCCACACTGTTTAGCTGTCGGTGGGCCCATCTGATCAACCGAGCAATTTCACCCTTGGATGAACTTAAAGCCGAGGTAACTCACATGTTACCCCACAAGGTCCGACCTGATTGATCCGTGGCATACGCTTCAAATCATCTGCTGGCTTGGCCATGATATGGAGCGAGGTTCTAGCCTTGGACTACGTCAGCACTGTAGATTTCCCATCAACTAAGCGTATGCATGAAAGATTAGCCAGTTATGATTATTCATCACATTTTATTAGCCTGTGACGACAATATCTATATGCTACTTAGACATTGGCGTTCCGTGTGTTCTTACGTGTGGGATTTTCATGCTCGGTAGTATCCTGTGGTTAGTTCATGATCTTTTAATAATCTTACAAATATACGTCTCCCTGTAGGTTCGTACCACAGGCTACTATTCTATATGCCTTCTCTCTATCAAAGAGGGATTTGCTGCCATAGTATCAAAGAACACGGCTTTTTCTCACATCTTGTATATCATAACCCGATATCAACACAGCTGCGTACCACAGGCTACTTGAACGGATTACACCCCTAAGTATGGGTATAGACTTCAATATCACATAGTTTAAACAGTAAATTTAGGCATTTTAAACTCGTGAAGAATTCACTATACCTCTATAGCATGCATCAGAGCCTTCAGAGCCTCGTCTAGGATAGCAATAGGTATAAGGGCATATTGAAGCATCACGGATTTATAGGCCTTTAGTGTGTCTAATATTTATTTGAGATTAGAATTAGAAAGGCTACTAGGCTGTAAATTACAAACACCTGTTATTATTAATACTCGTTATCGAGTAATTATAATCCTATAAATAAATAAGCTCGAAGTTTTAAAAGAATTTAAATAACTAGTGCTTACTTAAATTACTCTGATACAGTAATAGACAATGTCTTACGTCATTCCCAAGCTGACATATGTCACCTTAAAATCTCATTTTCTTATCATACGCGGTGAGATCAATCAGAGCGTTATAAGAACTCGGTTGCTTCCAAAACATCTCTTCTTATTCCAAGACTCAAATTTTATAGTTTTTGGGGAGAACTCTCATCTTCCAACTGTCTAATTCTCCAAACACGACATCACACCGGAGAGACCAAGTGGGTGCACAGAACACCACCCAAAGCCGAAAACATGGTCAACAGCGGCGGGGAAAGAAACGACATCACCGTCAAGATCCCTCCGCCTCGCGACGCAGATGACGAGGTACTTATCTCCACTATCGCCAGCATCGTCAATACCGTCTATACCGAAGCGGAGCAGGACATCTTCTTGCCATCCTACAAGCGCACCTCGTCTTCAGAAGTCGCTCAGTTCATCCGGGATGGCCAACTCGCAGTCGCATACCTCCAAAGTAGCGGCGAACCCGTCGGCTGCGTTTTCATCAAGCTTCTAGCGCCAGAGCGTGGCGAGTTTGGCATGCTGGCAGTCGATACCCAGCATAAGGGGAACGGGCTGGGTCGACGAATGGCAGTGTTCGCCGAAGACGAATGTCGAAGACGTGGATGTACCATTATGCAGCTTGAGCTGCTAGTACCTACGACTTTTAAGCATGCAGGCAAGGAAAGGATGATGGCCTGGTATCTTAGACTGGGTTATAAAGTCGTCAAGCTCGCAAGTTTTGACGCCGACTACCCGGAACTTGCAAAGATTCTTGCAGGGCCTACTGACTATACAATCTTTGAGAAGAGTCTGGTATAGTTGTTGATAGTAGCCCTGGCAGTGGTGCAGCGAATATAGTATCTTTATTTGCACAGGCTAGGAAGATGGCAGAGAGGTTTACAGATGTGGTATTGATACGTAATTCACGTCCAGGAATAATTTATACGCTGGGGTCCATGTTTTTCTCTATGAATAAATGTGCTATTCATATTATCGCACCGACTTTGAAGAGCCAATAACATCCTCTTGGGCATATTACTTTATGTGCGTTTCCTCTATCAAGGAGGGATTTGCTGCCACAATTTCAAAGAACAAGGTTTTTTCTCACATCTTTAACATCATATCTCTTGGGAATACAAATACCCATACATGTTCTCCCTACTCGCATGAATCATTCATGAACTGTACCCTTACGCATCTCATCTCCGCAGCTGCCTCATTGCCCCCTGAAGGCTCGTCCCGGAAATCTGCGTAGGCGTTAGCTCGTTGGTTCGAAACCCGCAGCCGTTGCGATGAGCATTGTCATTGTGGACGCCGGGATGAGGAGCGATTCGCCTCCAGTCAGCCAAACATTCCCAGCAAAACTCAAAGTGGCAGCTTGAACCTAAGAAGGTTGTCAGCACAAGTCTCATACATGAAGCTGTTGCGTTCTCTTGGTACTTACAAGTCATGTGAAAGCAAGACTCTCCCTTTTCAATGTTTTCTCGGCAGTAGGGACAAGGCTTGGTGTTCCGAGCTATCCAGTCTCGTGTCTGTTGGAATTCTGGATCGCCGTGCTGCCTCATACTGTCGAACTGCTCGCAGGTCTGTCCCTTGTGCCATGGCATTGAGTGGTAATAGCACATTTCGAATGCGCACTCTTCGCAGCGGAAGTGCGGGTCCAACTGTTCATTATCTTCGCCCTCGTCATAGAGTTGGCCGCTGGAACAGCCCTGCCGAAGACACCATCGAAAGTTGGGATATCGAGTCAGGGTATTTAGGTTAAGGTAGCGATCATATCTATGTTGTCGTTAGTTAGATCCTTCGAGATAAGACTGAACTAGAACTCACACCTCAAACGTCGTTGGCTTTGCGTAAAGTCGAATCTCGTCGTATGTTAACAGACGCCCGCAGCCATGTGAAGGACAAGCGAGCTGATCACATCTGCTCCTCCCATACTGCTCAAGTTGTGTCTTGAGATGTTTCTCAAGACACCCAGTGCAAAAGTCAATCTCATGGTTGCACCTTTGCCCCAGCTTCACTGGAAACTGCAGAATCTTCCACATCCATTCGCCATGGAAACCCACGCACGAGTCCAGCCATTCATCAATCGAACCATATTTGACCTCAAACAGCTTCTCCGTACAGACTGAACACTCTCTAGGGGTTTTCTCCCAGCATAGGAACCGCATGAACAGTGGGATCCGGATGCTGCTTCCGTTGTGGTCGACACTAATGTTTCGGATCCTTCCTGCCTGGAAGGCAGGGATACGGCCCGTGTCATCGGGTTTCGTATTTGCGAACATGGGATGAAACATTGAGTGCATACGGTACCCGAAGAAGAGCTGATAGTGCAACCTAAATGCGAGGAGAAGGCTCTCGTTGCTAGGTTGAGGTTGGAGATTCTTTAGAGCAGCTCGGAAGGTCAAGGTCCGGTCATACCTAGACGAGGTCAGTAATCTGGATAGTCTTGGGATATTCAGGAACATACATGGCTAAAATGCACTCCGAGTCCCTACATCCTAGCTGTCGGAGCAGGTTCGAAAAATCTTCTCGATGCCTAATGGGCAGAGGCTCGTTGCACCTTGGCGTCGGGCACAACAACCAGGCCCTGGTATTTAGATTATGCCACCAGTCAACGTCCAGTGACCTAGAGAGTGAGTCCCGATAGCAATCTGTGCAAACGGACTTCGAGCAACAGGGGGGCGAAGGCCGCGCGAACTCGTTGACACCAAGTCGCGGGTTGGCGTCGGGCTTCCGCGCAAACTTGACGCGTTGGCATAAGTCGCAGAACCGGAGCGTAAGATCGTCAGTAGCGTCACTATCAGCTAACAGTCGAGCTTGATCTGCTGTGAGTTGGATGTCGAGAAGATGGTTCCTCAGCATGGCTGGAGAGCCCGACTGCAAGAATTGCGTGGTATTCGGTCCATCATCGGGGACCGGGGTGCTTTGATATTCCTCAGAGACCATCTTGTGGATCAAGACCATTCGAGGCGTAAGGTTGCTTCCTAGAACCGTGAATGCCTCCTCTCTCTCGATATTGTGCTGTTGCTGTTGCTCCTCGAGTCTCTGTATCAAGTGTCGATGACAATCCTCCCTGACATCTTCCACCTTTTGATACACGGACGCCAGTTCTTCAGTCAGCTCGCTGTTATCTTTGTTGAACACGACCTGAGATTTCTGCAAATCTGCATAGGCTTCATTTCCTGCCTGGCGCAAGGCTCGATCGTGTGCCAACAGCGCTTCCAACGACTTTACTCTCTCTCCCAATCTCATCTTGTCCTGATGGAGCGTGCTGTCAGGGTTATCCGGACCCTGTAGCGCTTGTTCTTCTTTATTGAGAGCGTCGGCTCTTTCTTGTAGCTGTCTTTGAGTGCTTTCCAATTCGACACAATGAACCCGATACTCTTGCAGTTTTTGCTCAAGCTCCGCAACCTGAGCCGCGCGTTGTTTCTCTGTGATGCCCTGCTGTTTTTTCAGATCGTTTATCATAGTTTCCATCTGACTCGTTCTGATGTTTGCTTCCTCAATGTTGGCACGATCTGCTCGAGTTCTTCGGATCTCGTCCTCTTTCGCCCGGAGTTGCACCTCCAGATGCCGTGCTCTGGTGGTTTGCGCATTTCGCTCTTGCTCAAGGGTTCTGGTTCGCTCACGAAGAGAAACCAGCACTGCTTCGTGGAAATTGTCTTCATATTCGTCTTGTTGTCTATCGTACACGCCTGGAATCGTGAAGCTGGAGTCATCGTTCTCCGGAAGAGGATCAAGACTGCCGTATGCAACAGGCCTTTTCTTTTTGATCCCAAGTAATTCGGAAATGCTACGTTTGAGCTTTGACATAGCGGCGGAGTCTCTCGAGGAATAGATCTATGTTGGACGAAGGAGTGAATCGGTTTCGTAGTTCGGATGCGGATGACGATGCGAGGCGGGACCTGAAGAAGCGGATGCTTGTAGGCTGATGGTATCAACGTCAGCTTTCCAAGCAAAAGGCCCAATCATTAAAATTGACAGAGGGTCGGAGCCTTATATACTTGTTACCAATCAAACTTCTGACAGCGGCAGGTTATAGTTCATAGCTGCTTTTTTCTTTGTCATGCTGCGATTGGAACAAAGGGCAGATGGTGTCTCTTTTTAGCCTTGAGTGCTAGGCTACAGTAGAGTTTGCCCGCTATCATATGACAAAGGTTCTTTCAACCTACAGGTGTAGCAATCTTCATCTATGCATCGTCGCGGTGGCAATATAGCGCCAAGGAAATGGTCGGTGAAGGTTGGATGCTCGCCCACCAGCTCTTGACCTTAAGTATCGCAGAAACATCTATGCGTGGAAATAACCGGGCACGTCAAGTTATAGGAAAGATTACATCTAACTGGCTGTCATTGTAAATTTGCGGTCTAGCCTACATGGAATTACGTTTCACGGTGCATTCTATACATTAGGCACCCACCCACTCTTATTCAATTTCTCGAGAGATACATATAGTAACATCCGCTCCGGAGATATCATGCCTTTCTAAATTTTAAACCAATTCTTTTAAGATCCATTTGCCCCCCAGGAGTGCATCCCAAATAGTCAGTCTGCGGCCCCATATATTTCGAGTATTTACTGCATTCGTAGTCCGTAGACAAACCAGTAAGTTTGGCCAGCTCAAATTAATCATGATCTTGTTAAGATGCTGCTTCTCGGCATTATTTGTACTTTTTAGCCGTTGATCTTGGCTACTTCACGTATTGTGAAACCATAATAATATTCTCTATCGAGCTTTCTAGCGCGTGTCAATAGTATAGACTTGTGATATGTATAGGAACAAAGTATAGTGTCTGTTATCGTCTCTCGCATGGACCCTTGCATTTATAAGAAAACGAATTGCAATAAATACTATGAAAACCTAGTTGCTGCTCTTTATCGTGTAGGGGCCTGACTCCGAAATTCGCAGGACTCTATCTTTGAATTGCTCCTTGAAAACCACATTGCTCCCAGCCACAAAGTAGATAGAATTTTGGTAATCGTGAGGTATATGCACTAGCTCCTAGCCTTCCTTCTGTATTGACGACTCTGTAACGAAGAAAGCAGGCAGCGATGGTGATGACGATTCCGAAAGGCGGATTCTGTCGCGGTCCGTGACTAGGAAGTTCCCACAGGGGGAAAATGGCAAAAGCCTCGGACGCTGATGAGTTTAATCGTGCGCTGCAGAACTCCAGAAGCAACTTCCAACATGTGTATCACCCCTCGCTCATGGGAGACACAATCCACGTGCGGCAACAATGCCAGGAGCCTAGAATCCGATGAGAATGCGACCAACTCCCATGATCGGCTGCAAGGATTCGTATGGCGATACTTTTGAGTTGTACTTGTACATCCCAGAGCAGGAATTGACTTATATGGCAGGCTATAAGAAATCGTCCGTCCGGGGAGAAGAATATTGTGGTGATCAGATCCAAAGCAATTGCATGTCCATCGTTCTTTAGCGTTCCAAAGAGCTCCGAGATACTCCCTAGGCCATTCAACATAGCTAGGTCGGGTGTTCTGGACATCATGTATGTGACAAGTTCCGTAGGTATGTCGATTCGCTTCTTCTCATGGCCAGCAGTAGTCCATATGCAAACTTTATCACGCAAAGAAGCTGTCATGACATGCTTGTTGTCGCTGGTAAAAGATAATGAACGGGTCCAGGAATGTGTTGGTCCACCTCAACTTTCGAAACACCGCTTACTCTGGTGCCGGGCTGTTGGATTGAGCATATGTTCTTTCGTAGATGGGTTCTCATCATCTCGAAACATTGGGCGAGAAGGAAACCGTGTGCAGCTGGTGCGTCAATCGAGAACATAGGGCTTGGATTTCTCTTGTTGTCCAGGAGAAAGTCTCGAAATGACGGGTGAACAAGGCGAATGACTCTTATTGTATCCCCAGGTAGTGGAACGTCCAAGACCGGATGAAGTCGATCCACGATTGCCCTGATCCTTTGTTCAGGCTGTGCGAGCATCTTGGCCAGATCGGGTAGACACGTAGTGTCGTAGAGCGTAACGATAGACCCGACAATAAAATTTAAATATTGTCTTAACTCTTCACGCTCATCGGGGTCGAAGTTCCCTGATAGTGACGGTATCAGAACCTCTGGGTAAACAACATCAAGTACAGTCTCTGCATTGCTCCCGGAGGCGTTGTTTTCCAGAAGACATGACAGCCGGCGATCAGCAAACATTTTACCACCTTTGATGAAGCGACAGATTGTAGCAGCATGGATAAACAGCCCATGGGAACGTTCCACCAATCTTTTGACCACACTGCTGCTCTTGTTGGTCTCGATCAAGTCGAGCTTTGAGAACTGGTCATTATAGTAGGCTTGAATATCTTGATCAATGATGGTCATTTCAATGTCGTGAAGGACGAATTGACGATGGCAACCTTCGGAGATGCCCTTGAAACCATGAATCAGCGGCGTGTCTGGCCGGCTTGTGACGAAGGCCCGAATTTCAACATTTGAGAGAGCAGTCACCTTCTGGATAAGTTCTTGGAGAGGCTTGGAAATGTTCTCAAGCTGGTAGGAGATGGTGACTGCAAAGTCCTTTGCCGAAGCAATATCACCGCGGCCCCGCCCAAAGAAGAAATTGGCCCCAAGACGGTGTTTCTAGTGGTACTCGCTGGCGATGGTCAGAGCAATGGTAGACTTTCCGGTCCCAACCATCCCTTTAAGCCAAAAGATCTGGTGTTCCCCATCTCCATCAGCCCAAGCCCTGATTTATTTGAGGACATCTATTCGTGTGCCGTGAAGACACGCTGGCTCGTGCTGTTTGTGCAAGGAGTTCAATGCCGCTTCTGCGAGGTTCGTTCGGGTGTTATTTGAAGATTCCAAGAGATTTAGCTTGAATATTGTGGAAAAGTGACATCCGCTGGTGCTCAGGATTGATGATCACGTTGCCTTCCAAGACCCCTTGGGATCCGATGGCGTGATGAGATGATATCCGACACTCAAATACAGGATTTTCATGCAGTTCTCGGCTCAGCTCATCGTCACTGGCGCTTGCTTGGTGGCTGAGTCTGAGTGTGTGTTGGCAGTGGACGAAGTACATAAAGATGTGGTAGGTCATTTCGGCCTCCTAAAGCTAGGTATGCCTTATCTGTGGCTTTTCAATGCCTTGGAGGCAGCAGTATCACACCCTTCCCTGGGCTGGGTAAACTGCCTTGTTATCGCCATTCGTGATCTGTAGGCATACCTGAAAGTGCAACTACGTATACATAAATGTTTCGTACCCATATCATTCGAGCCTTTGGAATCAGCGATTCAAGTCAAACTTTCCTATCATTTCACTTGTCAAGCATTACTTTTGGCTTCTTCCCAACTCGCAGGCCTGCTATTGAGTTACCTTGGCCCGGCGAACATGGAAGCCGTCGGTTCCACTGCCAGTGTCACCAACATAGCAAATTTAGCCTAGAAAAGCGTCAACGGAGCGTGCGAGTTTATTGAGATGGTGGCCAAGGCACCAAACGTGCTCCGGCTTTCAGAGACTCAGGACATGCTGGAGCTCCTGACAACCCAACTGACAACGCCCTCGGAGTCCCCTCGCTTCATTGACTCCCTAATTGAGCAAGTCAAACTTGACAAGTCTCTCGAGCTCACTCAGAGTCTCTGTAATGAGTTTCAGGACGACCTGAAGGGTTATACGAGACACTCAACAGATTCAAGGACCAGCAGTCGAGATCGGATCGTAATCAGCTTTCAAGATAGTAAGATCAAGGCCTTTAATTCTGAGCTGGGTAGCTTCAATGTGGCAATCACTACGGCTCTGACGTCGATCAATGTGTAAGGTTCCAAGACTTGATTCGCATCATAGTTTACTAATCCTGTATAGGATTAAGAGCGGCAGGATTCACGACGATATAGCCCAACTTTCCCAGAGTCTCGCCAGCCAAGAGAGAGATCTCATCGCAACAGGTGAGCAGCTTGGCGAAACCCAACGGACGTTGATATCACTGGTATCTGAAGAGGCGGATGGTCAAGGTTCCGGCGACGCTGCTACCGACAAGTCATTTCCACTAACTCCTGAACTTGAAGATATCTGCAAGCGGACCTATGACGCTGTGAATGCAAAGCGCACGGGGCAGAAACTTGGAATCATGGAGTTGGACAGCTCGAGGGGGGTGCAGGGGTTAGTTGGGGTTGCTCAACAAGGACTAGAGCAGAGCTTTGGGGACTTGAGAGCAACAAACGAAAGCCGGGGATTTCAGGGACAGATGGACATTAACGCTTTTGACAAGTTGTTCAACTGAAACGGTGGGTGTCTTGCGAATATCTTGTACTGTCGTTTAGATCGCATTTGCGTCGTCACTAAATGCTATCAGTGAGAGCATCCGTTCATTGGTGCTCTCCAACTCTTTTGTATCTCTTTTACTTAGATTGCTGCATTTTATACACCTCAATGAGTTTCCACATCTTCATTCCCTCACTGTCTGGATCAATATCCGGCGGTAGCTCGTCAGTTGTGGGATTCCGCTATCCTTGACTTCCAAAACCACGTGCAGAACCTGTCCCCTGTCCAGAGGCTTCCACGTCTTGAACTCGACGCATGAAACATCGGCCGGTGGAATCTGAACCTCGACTTTGGAACGCTCGTCGTTGAGGCTCTTGATCTCAACCTTGGCAGCCCACTTGTGTGCACTCCAGATATTCATGCTAGGTTCGTCATATTGGAACCAACGGAACATCAGCTCATCTCCGTCAGGGTCATAAGATTGAGAAGCATCAATCATGACCGATTTACCCGCCTGCACTTCCATCACGATAGGTTCTGGGCTCGTGTTCTGATCTATGACCACGACTGGGTGATGATTGACCTTGGCAAAGTCGTCAGTCATGGACCATTGGATCCTTGCGGCAAAATCGCTCTGGAAAGCGTCTCTCCAGCGCCAGATGGTGGCCTGATTGGACTTGTACATCCTCCCGTCCAAGCCTTCGACTCTATCAGCAGTGTCGCCGTAATGCTTCACGTAGTCGCTCGGATCCGTCTTGGCATATCGTCCACCCCATGATCCAAACTCTGGGTGCTCTCGAGAACCGAGCCCGTTTTGAATCAGGTATAGGAAGGTCGGCGTATCACCCTCAAATACAAACTCAGGGTCTGGATATGTAGCTCCTAGGGGTCCGATCTGGATGTTGTCCTTCACCCAAGCCTTGCTGACTTTTGTGCCATCAGGTCCGCCTTGGTCGAACCCGTAGTGTGTCTCGCCCGAGATTCCAGCCCATGTAGCAAGTCCGTATTGGTTCCAGGCATGTATCGATGATATATATAATATGTCTGGAAACTGTGTTCTTATCCATGCGGAAGTGTCGTCTTGATCTGAGATTGCATAGACCCGTATCTTTAATCGAAGCCTTTCCGCCGTGTTCACATCGTGTTCTTGTCGGATCTTATAGAGAGCTTGCGCCAGTACGTTTGTACCTCCCCAGCAAAGGACCCAAAGTGGCTCGGTGAACATCTCGGATGCTTCGATTCTCTCTTTTAGTAGTTTGCCGCCCTCGCTGAGAGGAATGTCGTCGCCTACTGCTGCCATGCCGTAGACCTGGGGGGATACGTTAGCATTTTCCAGCTTTTGTTTGACCAGGACTTGGACTTACAGGTGCACCTGGTTGAATCAACCCTCTGATGTACTCTGCTGGGGGATATTGGTGCGTTGGGTGTGTGTGTGCATTCAGGTTATCCACGGCGGCCGCATATCCATCCACAATCCTGTGCATCTCCTCTGGACATGTTCTGTCGCGCAGCCATACCGAAGTTGTTGGCACAATGCCTTCGGTGATGAATTGGTTTGCATAGGTCAGATAACGGACAAGAGACTCGGCATCATCTGGCTCGTTGGACACATCTGAGAGGATGAAGACGCGAGGCTTGTTCGGAAATTGCTGCAACTTGGCCGCCGGGGGCGGAGTGGACGACATGTTTGGTGTCAATGACAAGACGATGCCGGACGATCTATAATTCCAACGATCCAAGAGTAATGATCAGGCTTGTCTTGCAGAAGAAAGACATACTTAACAGTATCCATGCCATGATGAGTCTTGGCCAGGTGCTTAATATTTCCCTATCGAGCTTCACCGCAGTCTCATGAAAAGTCCCATGATTGATTGACACATGAAATACTCCAAAGCTAAATCCAAAAAGGAAATTCGAGCCCCAGGGTCTCCATCTTGCTTGGCATTCCCCTGCGAGCATGATCCACGACTATCTCCCATGTAGCAGGGATCAGAGGCCTCGGCGCCACTTTTATATCCGAAAGGATTTGGAGCATCGTGCCGTGAATCCTACCATGCAGTCTAACTAGTTGCGTACCAAGCTGTCGGTAGTACGGCTACTGGGCCAGTGATGGATCTTGGCTGTTATGGCTTGAGGCAGTGGCGATAGAGTTGGTCTCTTGGGCGTGGCCGCACGGGGGCTAGTCTATCAGCAATCAAGGGACCGACGGTCGTTCACTTGGATCAAGCAGGTGTCAGTAGCTTTAGATATTCACTAGATTTTTTAGAGTCCTACGATTGCTTCCACGATGGTGACAGATTCGATATGGCGTCGTTTAACTCAGTTCATCATACTATCAGAGAAAAGCTGTGAACTTTGATCGATCGATACGGGCTCTCCCATGCTTATCCTCCAGCGTAGTTAGTCGTCTTCGTGGTTTTCATGAAGTGCGGATCAATATCCAATCCATCGCCGGAACAGCTACGGTGTTGCACCTTGTGTTTTTCATTCTTTCTCAAAGTGGAAAGACTTTTATTCCATCTCACTTCTAGAGATATTGCTTTCATTATCGTATACCATGCATTATAAGTTCTCCAAATTCGATGTTTCGGTTTCAATCTGCAATGTACATCAAAGCTGCCCTATAGTAGATGCTTTCCCTCTACATCTCTTCCTTGGTTTTTTCGTCTGTGACCTGAGCCTCCGGGCGGAACTGCTTGAACTTGCGAGCTGGAATCTTCTTCATAAACATCTCATCCAGTTCCTCATAAGTGC
Source organism: Fusarium zealandicum (assembly GCA_013266195.1). NCBI lineage: Eukaryota > Fungi > Ascomycota > Sordariomycetes > Hypocreales > Nectriaceae > Fusarium > Fusarium zealandicum. Next base: position 26,181 of record JABEYC010000333.1, read on the forward strand.
GACCAGCTGTCTCGGGAAGCTCAAACCACAAGTATACCAGACACAAGACACTGCAGCCACCAAAGATGAAGGCAACCTTGGCTCCGAGGTTCGCCTTATCCGGATTAAACAGGTATGGGAGCACGAAGCTCCACATCATGTTGAGGCCATTGACGACAGCCAAGCCAATGCCTACAGTCTTGGCTCGAAGTCGCGATGTTGATACCTCGGCGAGAACGGTGAATGCAACAGCACCAATCGAGAGGTTGTACATCCAGCAGTACAAGAGGATAAATGCAACTGTCGCCTCAACAGCGCGGGTGTTTGTAGTCGCGGTAGCGCATCCTCCCATGGCCAGCAGAATAACAGTCAGGAAGAGAAGTCCGTAAAACGTCAGGTTGCGTCGGCCCACGCGGTCGACAAAGTACCAAGACATGATGCTTCCAATCATCGAGACGACCTGCTGGATGATCTGAAGTGTGAAGCTCTTGTCGGGGCTGTATCCTGCAAGCTGCATGTAGTACGTGGCGTAGCTTGCTGCAAAGGTGATGCCAGAAAAGGCTTGCATACACTTGGGAGCGATACTAATCACAGTGCGACGCAAGTTGGTGGCCCGGAAACATTCCATGTAGGTGACGCCTTCAGTCTCGGCTCGGACTTTGTCGAGGGTTTGCTTGATCAGCGAGAGTCTCTTCTGGCCGTCCTCGCCGCGGTAGCCCAGCAGCTCGAGGCTCTTGAGTGCGGCCTCATCGCGATCCTTGGACATGAGCCACCACGGGGACTCGGGCATGAAGAAGATGAATGGCGTAACAACAGCTGCGAAGCCGAACTGCGCGCAGAACACGGCTCGGTAGGCCCAGCGAGTTTCCAGAGTGCCCGTGGACTTGACAATCAAGGCCGAGACGAGGGGTCCCAGGGTGTAAGAGAAGCCTACCAGGCATGTGGCGACTCCTCGGAACGCCAATGGTGCAATCTATAGGCAGGTAAGCAAGAAATCACTGGCAGGGGGCAAAGTATATGACTATCGCACAGGTAGACATACCTCTCCAATGTAGCTGACGCAAACGGTAGCAATGCAGCCAGTAGCGAATCCGTTGAGGAACTTGCCTCCAAAGAAAAGCTCATTCGTCGTCGCGATAAACTCAAGCGTGATAGCAGCGTAGCTCACCACAAGCGCAACATGGAGCATAAACTTGCGGCCAAGCTTGTCGGCCAGATATCCTCCACCGAGGCATCCAACAATAGCACTAAGGTCATCTGTCAGTCAAAAAGACACAGCACAGTGTTTGTGAATATACTTACGAAGCCATAGGAGCTCCACTAAAGGCCGACTGCCAGTTTGCGTGCAGCACGTAGTTGCCATCCTCGTGCAGATACCCAAAGTCCTCTCGGAAGCGAGGAATTCCGAGAATGTTGCCAGATGCTTGGTTCTCAAAGCTCACGAGGAGGACATACCAGACGGCAAAGAGAATCCAAGCACAAGCCCTCGGGTAGCGGCGCAGAGACTCGAGCTTTCCGATGTCATGCTCTTCTTGGTTGCCGAGGCGAGCGAGATGATCGTCGACGGCCGCCTTTTCGACCTGTTGCTCCAGCGAGTGTTCCTTGGGGCGATTCATCTTGTCGCAAACCGGTAGTGAAGAGGTTTTTCAGAAGAGGGGTTGACACCTGACAAGATGTGCAAGATGCCTGGACTCTTGGGTAGCAAAGGCAGCTTGATAGGGATTAGGCCTCGTTCTTAAACCCGCCTCCTCGTTGACTCCAAATCTTGGACCTGGGGAACAATGTGGGGTCTCCCAGACACGCGGGACTCGTATTTTCGTGCAGAGCTTAGAACTGCCTGTTTGGGTATTGCTGCTGGGATGGTTCATGGGGGTCAAACCCAACCCCAGCTATCCCCATGTTGAGGCTGGGAATAAGTAACATGGTCTCATAGGTTACCCGTCTAGGCTCGTCTCCGCGCCAGGTATTATAGTCCTAGCTCACTAATAATTAAGCATTCATCCTTCCAGTGTTTTTCCCGTTCCGAGGCCGATGAGGAGCAGATCCGTCCGATGCAGTTCGCATTCTCGCGGAATTTAATTATCTCCGTCAAGATCCCTACGGGCGGGACTTGTTTTTCAACAGGCCCTGCCTAGCCTTACGTACGAAGAGACTAGAACCATGATGATATGGCATGGGGCTTCGAATCGCAGGTATGCCGTTATTGCCCTTGGCAGCTGAGGGATATTTCCGGACTACGGAAAGTAGTTAAATGAGGAAGCCGGATCCTAGAGTGCCAAGGCCAAGTTCGGCGAACTTTTAGCGGGCTATCGCTCATTGTCACATCATCATACTTTCTCGACTTTAGTCGGAAGTTCGAGTTAATCAAGGTCTTAGAATCGCTGCAGGTAAAAACACGGTTGAGGTCAGCCAGACACTTGGCGCGCCGGGCGCATTTGCGAGTGCTTGACGAACGCATTTAGCTGATGACAAGCTGCTCTAATTTGAAGCGACAGAGCAGAGATTCAGTTGCTAGGTATAGTTACCTATTATTACATGACAAGTATACACGCTGCTATCTCACTGAAAAGTTGCAGATCACTTTTGAAGCTGACCCTCAAACGCCATATCGGAACTCGCGGAACTTCTTCTGGTAGTAATAGGTCGCAAGTCCACCGACGGCACCAAGAGCAATGGGGACTGGCGCCCTGCCTCCGGTCTTGATGATTCGGGGAACAGCGGAACCAGTGAGAAAAACACTGTTGGCGAGCGCAAGCTCGGTTCCATAGTCCTTGTTCTGCTTGAGGAGGTATCCTAGGGACAAGAGTTAGTATCTACAGCCCAAGGCCCAGCTCATAGTAGCTTGACAAACCAGCAAACGCGTAAGAGGCGCCAAGTCCTAGGCCAGCCACCAGAGAAGGGACTGAACGCGTTCGGACGTATCCGGCTGTTCCGCCAACAGCCACTATATATTGAGTCAGTCGGGACGGCCATAAATGCATCAATCGATATCAGGAGAGCTCACAGAGTGCGGCAAGAGTGAATGAAGGATGTTCAGCCATAGTTGAGTTTGTCTAGTCCGTGGTCAAGAAGGTTACGGAGTTGACGGATACGCGAAGATCCGGGTTTTCCGGATGTTCGCCTCTCGGATCAACATCGGGGAAACACGGTTGCTATTTCTTGCACTGTTCAAGACTTTCAGAGCCTCATCTTTTTATAATATGAGCCATGAGAATAGTTCGTTTCGCACTCAGGATATTTCGTAGCACACACACAGCTTATTCAAGGCCATCTGTCAGACTCTTAATTCCATTATCCGCAGGGGTACATATATACATGACGTCATCCCTAGGGTAGCTTCAGCTTCAACGAGCTGCGACTTTGCAATATCAAGTATCTAGTCACAATTCAAGCATTGTTTCATTGCGTTTTTTATTACTGAATCCCATTTTAATTCAATAATATTAGAACTAATATGACCTACAAGCAAAGTAGAAGGAAAATCGGAGAGCTAACATGCGCAAACGTTAACGACTATAGGTCTGACGAAGAGCATCACCGTAGAGCTGTCCTAAGGTTAACTCATCACCTTCAGAATGAAACCCATCTGTTTCCCTTTCAGTTGCAGACATGGCCTCATCGCCTGTCCCCCTAGCTAATATTGATGTTCCCGAACCTGAACCAATATCCCTCAGGTCTACCGCCTCAGGCTTATTGCTCGACGACGATTTCGTGTCTACGGCTCTCGGCTTACCACCGGATAACTCACCAAGCCCAGATATATCAAGATGGGAATCCAACCTACTCAGATTTGAGTCCCCACGAGTCTGGACAAATTCAACTAGCTTGCCAAGTGTAGCAAACTCTAGCTTGAGTTTGACAGAATAAACCACAACCTTAACCCCTTGTTCAAGCAGGTAGTCGTCCTTGTAAATTATGACCAGAAGCGCAATATCCATCGCCGCAATGAATATCTGACTACAAACGAGATGCCACATGAATCTTCTCTTGTTGCCGAATGAGGTCCTAAGGATGTCCATGATACTCCAGATATAAAGCCCGGAGATTATAAACTCTTGAATGCAAAAGAAGGTTAATTGGACCTTCTCAAACGTATTGTAAAGCGGAGAATTGAAGGCTTTCTTCCGACTTGTGCCGCTGTGGATCGTATAAAGTAGAACTATCATGGTGGTATGCCAGACGAAACCGTTTAAGATGATCATCCACCTGACGCCACGGAGTATCGCTCTAATGTCCAAGACCAGGTGGAGGCGGGAGTATAAAACGACAGACTGTCCGGTGATCAAGAGGATCCAGCCGATGGTGTTGGAAACCATGCCGACATAGTTAAGGATCAGGTCAAAGTAGTCGAGTGACCAGCCCAGGACGTAGGGAATCGTTCCAAAGGTGGTGATCAGGAGACTCCAAAAGTACAGCCCTGCGCGGCGCTTGAACGTGATGAATATGAGGGCCAGAAGCTCGCAGCTATTGTAGAGACCTAGTGTTGAGCACGCCTGGGAAAGTGTTAGATCTGAACTGCACCAACTGCTCTGGGATGGGAGAGAGTCACAATAACCATGACGTCTTTTGCGTCGTAGCTCGTCTCTGGCCGTTCACTCGACGGCCGGGATGGGCTTGACATAGCGGTGTCGGTAGCCCCTGGCCCATGCGTGAGACAAGAAAGGCCAGGAGGTTTAAGGCTAGGATTCTGTGGGGCAAGAATGCGGTGTTCACAATAACGAGTGGGAGCTGGTTCTGGTTTTGGCGTGGCAAGTGGAAAGAAGAGATGCAAGTCAGGTTAGTCTCGTGGGTCGAAGTGCTTTGGGCTCGGAAGAGGAAACCCGGCTAATGCGGGGAAGCGGCAGTTTTCGATCACCACGGCATTAGTCGTCGACTGATGGGATCGACTGCTTGGCTCTTGGCGTGTAAGTAACCATTCATATATCAGCAGCGACATGCCGGAAACCTTAATCCTGCGATACTCGTAATCACTATCCGTAGGCCAAAAATAGACTCACGGCTGCTGCTGATGTTTCTTTAATGTGATCGGAAGATCAATCTATGCCAGAACTTCCATCTCGAGGTGCTTCTTGCTCATGAGTATTCATAACATCACTAGTAATGGGAGGGAATGGCTTCGCCGGACCTTTTGCTACAGAAATCGTCTACTATCTGTGTATTCCACTGTTCATCGCAAAACCTGTAGAGGGAGCTGAAGACTATTTTGTTTGTCTGGATAGTTTAGAAGATAGGTGGACGTGATGACAGCGCGAGCTCAAGCTGTACGGTGTAAGCTAGCTTCGTCCTTGCACTATTAGTCTTTTTATGCGTTAATTATGTCACATAGAATTATTTCAATTAATTCACATTGCCAAAGTGGAATTGTTGTCTTTTCACTGACACTATCACACTTTCAGCCACAAATCAGAATCTGTCTATCCAGCCGGACACAAATCAGGAGTCAAGTTACTACAGATTATTCAAACTTGTCCTTATAATACACGCCGTTTTGATGTCTTGGTTTAAGCCAGCAGCGCAAGAGGGGTTATTGACTAATATGCTTCTTTAATTGCCCTGTTAGGTTGTGTTGAGCATGCATAGGGAACCTTCTTCTATATCTAGAACTTTAGGTAATGCTCAGCAGAGAAATGTGATCTTTCCTTCACAGTCCGATACAAGCTATGTATAGTACCTGCTTGAGCTGACGGTATATGCTGAGCAAAAAGGGAGCTCGCGCTGGTAACGTAGGAGCGTCACTCACAGCAAGATAGTGAAGCCCGAAAAAAACACAACATAATGAGAAAAGATGGCAAAAAAATAGAAACCACCTCTCAATCTTGATTTGGTATTTATAGGAAT
>JABEYC010000334.1:0-24844 GCA_013266195.1 Fusarium zealandicum
GTCGGAGACATCCTATCATAGACTCATACAAACCTACCCAGATAAAGGAACTCCGATAGCAAGCAGAATCTCATCCTCTCAGAACTTCCTTTGCCTAATCTAAACTGCCAACCTAAAGACGGAGACTCTACGGATAAGACCTTAGTGCTTCATCTCGGTCTTTGCTCCAGCGTCGTACGTTAGCCTAAGCTGCCACAGTACTATTGGCTACGTGCCCGCCTTACCCCGTTATTCTGCTCGGTCTTTGACTTTACGCCAAGATAATCCCTGCTGACTTTGACCCTGTAGAAGTGATGAGACCAGATCTGGGGCAGATTTCAGTAAGACAGCTGGGTACCGCATACTCCAGTTAACGCTGTGGTTCCGCGTGGTACTTGTGTACTGATACATCAGACGCAGTCATCTTCTCCCTGCCTCTACGGTACGATCAAGGCGGCCCTACCCTATATGCAGATGCGTAAGCGGGTATTTTTATCCCCGCCACGCTGACTTATTATCCTCTATCACCCTCGGTCTTTGGCTTTCTCGGTCTTTGTTCTTAACCCACAACCATTCAGTATGTCAACGTCGCTAGCAATGGCAAGCCAAGGCAAACGGACTAGGACTAATGTGAGGCAATCCAAGTATGGCTGCTTCACTTGCAAGTATGAACACATCCCTTGTGGTTACCCAAGTCAACTTTCGCATACATAACTAACCTTATCCGTCTAGAGCTCGACGAATAAAGTGTGATGAAGCTAAGCCATCTTGTCGACGATGCTTGACCGGCAAACGGCCTTGTCAAGGCTATCCACAAGGAGCACCTTTCGAGTCGTGCTCAGGGACACCATTGACCACAACGTCTTCGTCACTGACATCATCATCCCCTTCCCTACCAGCCTCATCGCTTTCGTCAGCCCCTTCATCACCGCGAATGTTTCTAGCACCCGACCTCATTCATACTTCAAGCCCCTTGGTCAACCTTGCCTGCACCGTTCTCATACAAAGCCCACGCAGGACAAAGAGCAACCGCGAGTTGGAATTCTGGTCACGCAACGTCCCTCAGCTGACCCACTCTATTCCATGCGTCCAGGCTGCGGCTGAAGCCTTTGGAGCCTGTTATGAAGAGTATGTGCTGAGACGCGACTATCCCAGTACAAGCCTCGAGACTACAAAGCGGTACGCCAAAGCTTTGAAGCTGGCGCAGCTCGATCTTTCTACCTTGCAACATGGGCCTATGCCCAGCATGATCGTGTGCCTCTTCCTGGCGAGTATCGAGGCCATACAGCAGCGGCTCGACAAAGGACACATGCATCTTAACGGGGCTTTAACTCTGATGGCGTCCCATGCCGGCAAGAAAGCAACGCCAATGATCGCTATGGAATATGTCTCTATATTCCGAAAACTCGATCTACATGTCGCGACCTATTCTATGGGAGTCGCACCACATCTACACCCTCAGCCTTCAATCACAACAAACGACTTCCTGTCCAACCCGCCTGATGAAACTCTCTCCAGAATATTACACTCCTGCTATCATTTCATTTCTGCAGCATCTCCATACAAGTACACCAGCCGACGAATAATGCCACCAGAGTTGTTCATTGAACTAGGCCGTCAGCTCAGCAATATGAAGCAATGGCTTGCATATAACCAAGTACAGGTCCCAGCGCCAAATACTCGCGTTCAGGATGAGTCGCTACTTGTTCGCCGCGCCCAGTGTCTTGCCGCGCTGGTCTATGCTTCAGCTTCTCTCGACCCCCGGGAAACTGCCTACGACAGCTTTGGCCCAGAGTTTGAAGAGATAGTCACGTTGATTGAGACCATTCATCTCAATGCAGACCAGGATCAGACTTTACGGCACGGCCACTTGAGCAGCCTCCTATCATACACCCCAGAAATGGGTATAATTCATCCGTTATACTTTGTAGCACGAAAATACAGGCATAGGCGCTGGCGCCGCAGAGCTCTGCGTCTACTGCTAAGGAGCGGCAGAGAGGGGCCATGGTGCGGTGAGACGGAAAGCTCTGCGGCGTGGTCTGTGATCAGGGCAGAGGAGGGACTGGTCGATAAGACGTCGTTGGAATTACCAGGGCTTGGAGACACGGACATTGACGACCCGATCAAAATCCCCGAAAGAAACAGAGTCCACGCCAGCGGGGCAGTCGCGGATGAAGATGACGACTCAAGCGATGGTGGGACCATGGAACGGAGTCAGATCTCAAAGAAAAGACTCACCAAGGTAACTATATTCAGGTGTCTTGATATAGAGGCGATGCTGCGCGATGATGGACATCGACCTCGTCCTTTCCCATGGATCGGTTCAAAACATTGGGAGTCGTGGATAGACCCGCTTGAACCTGTCTGCTAGACTCATTGCGTGGACTTTAATCATACTTGAGCTTCGAGACAAGTATGCGATGTCTCGACTCGGCCGTTGATTTTGCCTTCCCGATCTCTAGTAGACAGTTTTGATCTAATATACCACGAGAACGCATCGGCATGGCACTCTGGTACCAAAGAGACAGGGCGGGTTGAAGTAAAGGCATATATCTATTGTACTATCAAGATATATCTCGGAACACAGAGTTACCTATAAACAACGCTAATACATGATTCATTAGTGGTATCGACAGCCTTAGCCAACCTCAAAGGCTGGGAAATGCCGTTTCAACCCATAGTCCAAAAGTTTCATACCAACAGGCTTCACAAGATACTCATCGGCTCCAGCACCGTCAGCGGCTGCCCTATCCAGCGGACTGTCTTGGCCTGTGACAACAAACAAAACACTTGTGTTCCACCCGTGTCGTTGCTCTAGCAGTCGTATTTGTCGTGTGGCTTCGATACCGTCGCACACTGGCATCTGCAAGTCCATAAGAATCAGCTGGATCGCAGTTTCTTTCCCAGAAGCAGACAATGATTGATGCTCCGTGAAAATATCAACAGCCTGCTGGCCATCGGTCGCACAGCTATAGGGCAACCCTCGCTTTTTGCAGTACATCTGCATGATGCGAAGATTGACGATGTTGTCGTCAACAAGCAACGCTCTAGGCTTGGCAAGACTAGCCAAGATTGGAATGGGTGTACTTGACTCCCTCAAAGGTTCTGCAATAGGCTGATGTATCGATGTCGAGTTAATATTCTCGTAGGGACCGATCGCGCCGGCTGTTTGCCCCAGCTGTTCATTCGGAGAGGGTGAAGCGTCCATAGACCCGTACCCTTCGTCTGAACTTGAGCACGCGTCATTACCTGGAGTGCATATTGACTTTTTGGGCTGATCGAGGCTCCCGCGAGAGACATTCATCTTGGCAACAAGCCTGTCCGCTTCCTCAAGCGCGGTGCTGATTGTGGAGGTTAAAAAGGGTCCGCTAACGTAAACGATGTTGCCGTGCGTCGGCTCAAAACACCATCTTTCTTGCAAGGCTGGGACGAGACAGATGGCGACTTGTTCAGGTGGGATCAGCGAGAGGTGCTTGCGGTGCTGCTCCAAGTCGGGTGCAAGATCTAGGACGACGATGCAATCTTCTGGGGTCTGTGAGGGAGTAAATCCGTTGCGTGTGAGGGACTTTGTGAGATGTACGCACAAAGACCCCCCGGCTGAACTGGGTAGCATGTTGTGGAATCTTGATGGCAGGTTTTCCAGCTTTGACGCCATTGGTTGCAGTTCCAGAGGCGAGTGTGTGTAATCGACGTCTCGAAAGGTCGCTCTGAAATGCGAGCCGCGGTCGATATCTGATGATACTAGTTCGACAGAGCCATGCAGGAGTGTTGCGAATTTAGTAGCGAGGGTCAGACCCAACCCAGCACCAGTCGAGTGTTCGCCAACCTTTTCATAGAGCTGAAACACGCGCTTTTGATCATCGGGATGGATGCCACAACCAGTGTCCTCGATATCGACAACGAGTGCCTTGCCGTCTTGCCCTATCGAGACAGTCACCACGACGATGCCTTCTGCCGTATTTTGAACCGCATTGACAACGAGTGGGAGCAGGCTATCTCGAAGGAGGTTGAGATCGATCCGGAAACTGTCGCAACCTGGTGGCAGGTCGTAGTTGAAGAATATCGACGGGCTGTGGCGTGAGTCTCCTGGTGCTGCCTGGGATATCCCCTTTGCCAGCTCCATCTCGAGGTCCCCAATACTATGCACAGCGTACTGCCGATCTGCCATGGCAATGTCGGCCCATCTGTTCAAAGTTATCATGCCGTTGACGGTCGACATCAGATCTCGTCCTGCCGTCGAAATGGTATCAAGGTAGACCGACGATTTAACAAGACGGTCTACTTTCTTTGCTAACTCGACCGGGTCGCTGTCCCGTAGGTCGCAATTCTTCATGTCTTCGGCGAGGAGTTCCGCGGCACCGAGGATACCATGGATCGGAGTTCGGAGCTGATGAGAGACCCCTCGCAGGAACTTTTCCTTGGTACTCATCACTTCTGATAGGAGACGTTTCTGCCACCTCTGGGAGAGCATACCCGCACAGGTCTGAACAAACCAAGCGTCGACGTCGTCAAATATCAGTCGAAAGTCCTTGGTAGCCACAACGAGGAGGGACGGGCCTAGCATGCTCTCGCATTGGGCAGAAATGAACCGCACCACTCTATCAGACGGGGGGTCCCGTTGGTTTGAGTTGGTGATGAAATCGTCGATATAGGCCGTGTCTTCCCACAGACCGTTGTCGATGTCGGAGGACGGTATGGGACGGCGACCCTCGGTCTCGATGCGATCAGCCTTGGACGATTGGAGGTTGATTACCGCTTCTGGGTAGGCGATCCTCATTATCCTGAGGACTGGCTCCTCGGACTCTGCATCTTTCGTGTCACGCTGAGCCTCTGCGATGAGTTCAGACATGCGATGCCGTTCTCGCTGGCGTCTTGCTCTCGCACACTGGATGATATCGGCCACGACCCAATCGGCCAGGCGGGCGAGTGTCTGCTGCTGCGGTTTGGCCAAGGGGGGTTGGCTCGTTCTTGAGGCCACGCAAAGCGAGCCAAGTCCAACGCATTCGCCCGTCTCGTTCTGCACACGGAGTGGAACACCCGCGTATGCCGTAAGTCCGCCTTGTTCGACATAAGGCGACTTCTGAAACCTCCAGTCCTCCATCATGTTTGGTAGAAGAAACACACTCTGTTAACAAGGCTTAGCAACTTTCAATCAAAGGTAAAGGGGATCACCATACCCCAGGGGGTTGGGTCACTGTGTGCGCGCAGAGAGTTTCGCCACGCGGCATGATAGTAAGCTCAAGCCCAACTGTGGCTAAGCGGATGTAGACATTGACATCGAGAATGCCGATAACGACAAACTCCCATCCCGTAGATTCCTGTGCAAGGAATGCTTTCTCCCGAAGCCCAGAGAGGAACTCGGGCTCGGTGAGGATATCCCGGGTATAGTACCAAAGCATCGACAGCCTCAGTCTTTCGTTCTTTGCCAGATGAGCACGCAGGTATCGACTGGAAGGACATGTGGGCTGTTCCGGGATGGCCGAGGGCGCATAGGGCTCTTTCTTCTCAGGGTAATAGCAAGCTTCTTCTTGTGGAATCCAGGGCCCAAGTGGTTTATCAAGGTTATCTGGGTCATAGATTGGCGCAACAACATCGGTGCGAGTCTGCGAGGGCTGACGCTCTGCCGACAGGACAGCGGCGTCGGCCCTCGGGAAGAAGGTCCGCCCGCTGGTGGAAGCCATCGCCAAAGTTGGATCGCAGGTCTAGGCCGCGATGCTGAGGCAGGGATCGTCAGTGCTTTCACAATCGCGTCGAGCGCATGAAGATCAAAAGAGACAAGGGGAAGAGTTTGTTGTCAGCCAGACTGGCACGGAGACCTTCGGTTAATAGTTAATACGCTGATCACGGCGGGGCCGCCCCACCTGGCGCCGTTCTCATCGAGATGGCTCTGGATTAGTGCACTCGTCCTCTTAATTACATATTCCGATGTCTCCGAGATGTACGTATGAGTCAAGAACTTGGCCCTTTCTAGATATATTTGACTGGGATATTTTACATCATCCCCATTGAAGCGTGCCTGATTCAACAGACCATTGGAAACAGAGATTAGTAGAAAGAGGCTTGTCTCTGTGCTCGAAGCAACTGCCGGGATTGCGGTGCGGAGCTAAGCTTCCGCGCTTCCGGCCTATTACCAACAAATTAGCACGTGGTACAATGCAGGTGCGTCGCATAACCTGCTAGGATTTGCTGCATGGGGCTGTGTTTTAGGACCAGGGCTTCTTTTACCAGACTAATACGGAGTATATTCTCGACAAATACTCAGATATCGGACCAGTTAGAGAAGAACCTCTAGGTATTATATTAGCTATTGGCCAAGTTATTCTTATTAAATCCTCTCTTTACTATTCATTCTGGATATACCAGCGATATATTTCTTTCGGTTAGATTTTAGTAGCATTAACTGTAGCATTAACCTTTAAACGGCTCTTATCAATGCAAGCCCGTTGCGTCGCCTCGCTCTAATAAACAAAAAGTAAAAAACAAAGTATAGAAAAAGTACTAGCCTCGCACGCCTTCCTCCATCTTCAGTGGAACTCTAGGGTACGAAGTGGATGCCCGAGTGGAGGAGCCTAATTCCGCAGTTCCGCTTCACTGTGACGCTAATCTCTTTGTTATCCGATATTCAACTTCTGGCGGGGAAAGGCATTTCATCCCAATCACGATAGTTGTTCCACCCTTGAACGTCTTTGCGGAGACTGAGCACGTTTCTCACTTGAAACCCGCAGCTCCCTACCGCCCTCCCTCACCTATCCCGTCGTATCTCTACGCGATATGGGCCCTTCTTCGCCACAGGGGAAACCTCACCGCCCCACGGGCAAGCGGAAGTTGCCCTTGCGATCCAGATCAGGTTGTCTGACCTGTCGGGACAAGCATGTGAGTTCCTTGTCACATCTCTGATCGCTTCCAGCATGGGTAGTCTGACTGCTGCACGTAGCTCAAATGTGACGAGACTAAACCAAACTGCCAAATCTGCATTTCCCGTGGTATCGAGTGCGGAGGTTATCAGCGCGGCCTCAAGTGGTCTACCAAGCACGAAAAACATGCTGAGCTGGCAGGACACGGATTTCCACTCGCACAGCCTCAGACATGGACCCCGAAAAAGCGACGCGGCCGACCGCCGAAAAGGCCGCTGGGCAGTACATCGGCCTCTTCAGCTTCTTCAGTCCCGATCTCTCACTCTGATCCTGGTGATATGAACCGAGGCCTCTTTCCGGAAGTTATACTCCAAGGAAGCCAGGCCGTGGACTATAGCCACGAGGAACAGCTCTTGCACGGAGTTCAGAGCACAGGGTGCAATGATTTACTTTCTCAATTCGATCTTAGTATGTCTACCGCGGACTTCCAATGGGACCCGGACACCTTCGAATTGCCCAACGACTTTGGAGATGTTGTTGACAACAGCACGGGACTTTCCCTCCTCCCGATCCAGCAAAGTGCTGGCTCCTTATATATCCCTCCTACGATCGCACATATCCCATCATCGCTGGTCGAGTACTGGTTTCGAGATGTTTGCTCGCTTTGGTCACAGTATGATTCTCCGACCAACTTCAACCGTACAATGGCCACAGCCCTTTGGTCGACTTCTGAAGCCGTCTCAACTAGCCTCCAGAGCATGTCGGCTGCTTATCTTTCCTCAAAGTTTCCACACATGAAGAAGACGTCTATCTCTATGATGAAGGTTGCAACAACGGCTATTGAAGCTGAGCTACAAGTGGTCAAATCATCACACCACCTTGAAGTAGTCCCCATGGGCCTTATCTACGGACTCTTCTGCATAGGTACCAGTATTTGCTGGCTCAACGCAACTCAATTAGGTATCCCGTTTCTTAGGGAGGCTAAAGCTCTGCTATGTCGAGCCAACCTACAGAGGCGGAGCCTCTCCGAGGAGGAACGGAGACTCTTGCATATTTTTAACAAGAGCTGGAACTACACTGAACTTCTCTTATCGATTGTCTCCGACACTAATCCCTACAGCTCGTACGAATCCAATTACGTTGATGACATCAGCACTGATGCATACCCTACTGCTAAAATAGCTGAGCCGGACTTGGACGACATCCCGCATCCTTGGACAGGCGTCTCGAATACGGTTTCACGGCTTCTAACTCAAACTATGAGGCTTTGCCGCAACTACCTATATCATCTCAAACACCCAGGCCCACTTGCGACTCGCGATCACGCCACTGCTTTGAGGTTGATTGAAGAGGCCAAGTTACTGGAAGAGAGACTGTTGGGCCTAGACTTCGAGTCTGTGCCAGCAAAGAGCGAGACTGGAGACCAGAGGACACCGTGTCAACATCTCATCAATGTTGCCGAGGCATATCGACTTGCAGGATTGATTCACATCTACCAGACCTTTCCAGACCTGGTCCTGCTCAGGTTACCTAGCAGCATATCAGAATCTGGCAATGCTCACATTCCCTGGCAAGAGTGTATCACTCCTCTAAGCCTTCGGTTGGCCAATCTGATAGAGCAACTGCCTCCCGACTCTGGCAGCAAGATGACCCAGCCTTTGCTCTGCATTACGGCCAGCACTGGGCTAAGATTCGAACCCTCAGAAGCTACTTTCAGAAGGCCTCCTCCTGCACATGGGGTTCCGTCTTCACATAACGATGGCTGCATAGAAGACAGCAGCATGTCAGATTACATTGGTCATCTGATACAAGCAGACGAGGACATTGAACATCTAACAACCGTTACCGAGTCACGCTTGAAGATTGTCGATGCCCGGTGCTTTCTGATGAATCGACTTGACATCCTAGAGACTGTTTTACCGCCCAGGCCGATCGCTGTGGCGAAAGGCCTGGTGCAGGCAATTTGGAGCGAATATGATAATAAGCAGACAGATGCTAGTCCAACGCATTGGATCCATATCATGGATAAGAACAATCTGCGATCCTTATTTGGTTAGACCTTGAGGATGAATAAAACGAACATTGTTTGTCTATAAAAGCAAGGAGTTCCTTGTTAGCGCGGCAAAGTTTTCAATCCTTGTTCAAATAAGATGTTGATGCCATATCGTCTGGCACACTACCATTGTCCCTTATCACCATGTTACAGAGTTGCCCGTAGATTCCTTTCTAGAAAACAAGGGCGCTTGTGTTGCCGCATAGGGCTATATGTTAGCCCAAGATCAACTTGTCATAACTTTGTGGTCCTCGCCTTCATCCGCTTTCTGCTCGCCGTGCTCGGTGCTTTTGAAGAAGCCATCTTGCTATGCCTCCCTTTGTCAACTCGACCTGTTACACCGCGTCGTGGCGAGGAGCGGACTCTGCGAAACGGAGTTTGGGCCAGTCCAAGCAATTCTAGGTATTTTAATTTGCATTATGAAACGGAGAAAGAGATATTTGCCTCCTTGGAAGTTAATATAACCCTCCCCCCAAACCTTTCCAGCATTCTTAGCCCATGGGCTAACGATGATAGGTACATCACTTTTACAATTCATTTATGGCGCAATTACTCTAATCACCGGAGTTGCCGTATTCCTGTAGCTGCGTGAATCGTCATTGAAGGCTTATTAGTGTACTTGTATGATTATTGCTAGAAAGCGTTGCGGACATCAGAGAATACCTGCCATCTTTAACAATACCAGAGTCTCCAGTGGTATAAATAGGATGAGCTTTTAAATCACGGGGTTAGCCTATAGTCCGGGCTGCCATCCGCTCTAGAGATTGTCATGTTACTTGAAAAGATTAAATGTGATTTAAAACTTGCAAAGCCGATTGCGTTGTTTCATCTCACATACTGCAGCTAGTCGAGAATCGTGACAATTTTGACAGGGTATTTCAAATGTAATTGTATCACACCTTCTCATACTATGGCATTTGATCCCCTGAAAGGATCCTCCGCTTTCAATTTCTAATCTGTCCCAGCTTCGAGGCCCATCACATTGCTACTTTGGTATGCTTCCACTTGTCGATTATCTGCTGCCTCAACAAACACCGGCTAAGAAAGTTGGTAAGATTGATGCAGGAAAGCAGCGTCTCTTTATAGAACACCCTCCATATAGGCATAGGCCAGAGCACTGCGCACTGGAATGTTCTTTTTCGTGATAGTAGATGACACCGCCGTTATCCATGATAGCTTCAGGCCCTTGCGGGTGATGATACAGTACGTTGATCCCCCGTGATGAAACATTCCAAGCTCTTCGCCCTTGGTGACCGGCTGCGGTAGATTCGTCTTGAACCTGGCGTTTATATCGCAAGTCGATACATCGGCCATTCCGACAAACATGACACAAACCAAGCCAATCGGGCCTCCTGTTTCGATGAAGAATACGGCGCGGGTCGCAACATGCGTAAGGTAGCCCTGAGATTGGTCCGGAGCCGCCGGATCGGGAGCACCTAAATCTGAGCTTGATGGAATCGGCTCCGAAAAGTAGGTGCCGTTGACGACTTCAGCGTGCACAATCTTGCCCCCAACAGGGGAGTGCCATCGATGATAGGACGTAGCACTCAGAAATGCCTGGTACACCGTACCTCCAACAAAATGACTAGCGTTTTCATGACCGTTGAGCATTTCAGCCACAGAGTATGGCTGTCCTTTGAGCCAAAACGTGTCGTATTCCTTGACCCCGGTCTGGAGTGCAAACGGCTTCGACTCACACGCGTTTACGATCCATCTCGAGTCGTCCTTGAAAGCAACGGGTCGGATCTTGTCCATGTTCTTGAACTTGCGGACGAAGAAGTCATCCCACGACTTGAACCCCCAGTGTTTAGGGTCCTTGACCGGGTCGCATTCGAAGAGTTGGTCGAATGTGAGTGGCACTCCCCCCGTGACGTTGGTATCTCCCTCGATGGCGGCCAGGGCTTCTCTGCTCAGCCATCCACCATCGCTGGTGGTGAGCACATATTGAGATTTGCTCGTCATAAGAACGTCGTCTCGCCAGGTGTTGAGGATTGCTTCGAACACTTTGTTGACATCTTTCCTGAGGAAGAAAGCGTAACCGCTATTTGTTGCCATGGGCCAATCCAGAATGGCATTGAAAGGGAAACCAATCAACCCAACACCATACTCAGTCATGCTCCACTTTGGCGCAACCTCTGTCATGATGACAGCAAACAGATCAAGCATGTGGTGGTAGTCTCGGACCTGCCGTTTCCCGTCTGGGTCCTTCCGGTAAGGCTCCTTATCGGGGACCTCTTCTAACATGGCCGAGCATAGCATGCGAAGCTCGGCATGCCTTTCAATGAGGTCTTTGAGGTCTTCGACAGGCTTGGGCCGGTTTGAAAGTCCTTCGCTTCCACACCTTTTGTCGACAGACGAGACGAATGTCCGCACCCAGTCAACTAGCACACTGGGATTATCAGGCAACCAGTTGCCAACACGCTGGGACGGTGTTTGTCGAGAGGATGCAGCGATCAAAGAGGAAACAGGGGCCAGGGAGGGTGCGGAGATCAGAGAGGGCGCAGAGATGAGAGACCTCATGATGAATGTTGTTCAAATGGATCGTCGAAACTGATATTTGACAAGAATGGCTTCAAGAGAAGTTAATGATGTGTCAACGGGTGGTGCGTTGAAATGTGACGGGTCCGTAGCTGTACTTAAGCACAGACAGCCTCTTCAGTGCTTTGCCTCTGCTACCCTTTTCTGCTCCAACTTTATGGCATAGCTGCACGTAGCACTACGGTCTTACTGGACGAGTCAATTCCTGCAATACCCGGGTAGTATCGGTGAGCTAAGTTGGTTGGTGATTGGTTCACCTCAATCATTGCATGCTTTTTGTGAGATAGATCCCCGGCTACACAACGTAGATACGAGACGCGCCAAGTGTTGTTATCTGGTGCTACAAGAGACCAGCATAACTACCGCATTTATGTTCAAGAAACAGTGAGTTACTAAGGGAGAATGGTATTTGACAAGTATCTTGTACGCCATGCTACCTGAAAGTTCAAACCGGGTTGGAGCACCAGCAGGTGTGCAAACACGGCATAACGTGCACCATGGCTTTGCACGAAAAAGGCGATGTTGATCTCCCACAAATACCCCTCACTTCAGGAGGCATGTCTCTGAAGACTCTGACCGGTTGGACTTGGATTCGTCATTATGTGCCTCTGCGTAATCTGCGCAAACGTGTCCTATTGGATATATCGCCAGGATCTCTGTGGGTGAACGTTCTCGGCCTCATAGACATCCACCGACTGAATGCATATCTGCGGAGTATAAAAAGCAGAAACCGTCAAAACGGGCAAGCCGCGAGAGCCAAGCTGACAACTGAGACAACAGCGTGCAATCTACAATGGCTTACCTGCAGATGGAAATGGTGCAAATGTGAGACCTCTACACCGAGAATGCCAAATGCAACGTGATTATAGAGCCAGCTTGCCAGCTTTCTAGCGTGCTACTAGGAGCGTTCGTAACTGCTCACCAGTCATGCACCGTTCCGCTCGTACATCTATTTGCCAAGATGCGAGATGCGAGATGCGAGATAGCCACAGCTCCGAGATGAGAAGCCATAGCAGGCCTTTAAAATCACATGCACAGTTTTATTAGTTTGCTAGACTTCTCCGTCTTTTTCGCATCAAGATATCCACTGCGGCTCTCCCTGCTTTCGGGAGAAATAGGCCCAGCGTGCTTCTAGAGGGAAGCAGTGTCTCATCCTTCCTTGGCACACGTACTTGCATGCCCAATAGGAATTGAACAGGCAATATCTATGTCTCAGCCGCTCTCTACAGGCAATAGAATCTATCACGCTGGCCAATATGCCCCGCTGACATGGTCACGCCGCTGCACCTGCAGACATCTTACGTTCAGGCAAGTTCAATTATGGTCTTTATTGTTGTCGCAGTAAGTCTATCTCTACTAGAGGAAACGCACATCAGATAGTATGTAGCTTAGATCATATCACATTGCTCCTATTAACACGCAGCCTGTGAAATGCATCTTGAATTAGCTCGTCACTGGGTAGTATATCATAATAGAGGCTCTGATTCACTGAACTCCTACTAAGTACGTCTACTTGTAACATACTTAAAACAGGTAGAACGTGAATTAAAGTGTTAGACTTAGTAGCGGAAGGATTCGGAGGAACATAGATTCTTATACATAAATAATATGTTGATTTCTAGTCTACCTTACGGCCATTCATGGGATCTAAGGTATCTGCTCGGTGAATACTCAGCTGCCCGTTTCGTACAGCTTCTCCTCAATCATGCCAGATTGACACTCATGGATCCTGGCATTCACACCAATCACAGATTCCAAGTTGTTCAGGCTAAATCCACAAGGTCAGCCATGGTTTTAGCATAGTCAGCGGGATACTACACAAATCATGAACTTGGCTTCAAAGTTGGCATCGATCCGCGCGTTGAATCGTTTACCCGGCGTCCTGGATAATGCATCCGGATAATTGCTACTCTATCTATTATACTTTCAACCGGGGCTGACGCGGATAAAAGGAAAAGCACCCCTTCCTGGTACGAGCAAAAACCTCAAACTTCATGCGCTATTGCACCCTCTAAGCAATATTGGAATACTAGGCTCCACCAGTTCAGCACAATATTGTGCTTCACAGGGCCTTCTCATCGCGATGAGCAAGACCAACGATGCACACGGCGCGTACGATGCGGCGCTGGCCAGAAGGCAGGCTCTTATGGGCGATAGCGGTGCAAAGGCTTTAGTAAAGAACCTCAAGGTTGCTCGGATCGCCGCCTTTGCATGCATCGGAGGTGTGCTCTATGGCTACAACCAGGGCATGTTCTCTGGAATCTTGGCAATGCCGGCTTTTGAGAAGTGTCAGTCCAGTCCTAGATTATATAGATGCCGTTTCACTCTGCGGCCTTGCTAACACACTTATAGATATGGACGGCTACTTGGCCAACCCTACACAAAAGGGGTGGCTGACGGCTATTCTAGAGTTGGGTGCTTGGCTTGGAGCTGTACTTTCAGGCTTTGTTGCCGAAGTGTGCTCGAGGAAATATGGTATACTAATTGCCACCGCTTTCTTTGTTCTTGGTGTCGTTGTCCAAGCTGTATCGATCACCGGCGGCCACGAGGCGATTCTCGCTGGGCGCTTCATCACGTAGGTGACTGGTGCACACGTATAAGAAACCACTAACAAAGAATCAGTGGAATTGGAGTTGGAAGCTTGTCTATGATCGTTCCTCTTTACAATTCGGAATGTGCACCTCCGTGAGTCAGATACCTTGCTTGTATTTTCTTCATCACTGACTCGAAGAGTTTCAACTTTGCAGTGAGGTTCGTGGCGCTCTTGTTGGTTTGCAGCAACTCGCTATTACATTTGGGATCATGGTCAGCTTCTGGATCGACTAGTAAGTGTGAATATCTTTACCTCCGGTTGTAAATGTCACTTATTCGAACTAGTGGGTGCAACTACATCGGTGGAACTACTGTCGAAACCCAGTCAGATGCAGCTTGGCTTGTCCCTATCTGTATCCAAGTCGTCCCTGCTATTGTGCTTTTCGTGGGCATGATATGGATGCCATTCTCTCCTCGATGGCTTCTGCACCATGGCCGCGAGGAAGAGGCACGGACCATTCTCGCCGAACTGCGAGATCTCCCCCCGGACCACGACCTTATCAGCCTCGAGTATCTCGAAATCAAGGCACAGTCTCTATTTGAAAAGCGAAGTCTGGCAGAGAAATTCCCGCATTTACAGGAACCGACAGTCTGGAACACCTTCAAGTTGCAGTTCATCGCAATGCTAGCGCTGTTCCAGACAAAGGCCATGTTCAAGCGCGTTATAGTTGCTACTGTGACCATGTTTTTCCAACAATGGTCGGGAATAAATGCTGTAAGATTTATCGCCCACTCAGCCCGAGTGCCATGCTGATGATCCAGGTCCTTTACTACGCCCCTCGCATCTTTCAGCAACTCGGTCTTACTGGGACTACTACAAGCCTGTTAGCGACGGGCGTAGTTGGTGTTGTCATGTTCATTGCCACTGTCCCTGCCGTTCTATGGATTGATCGAGTTGGCCGCAAACCAGTTCTCGTTGTTGGAGCCATTGGAATGGGTACTTGCCACATCATCATTGCCATCATTCTCGCAAGAAACATTGACCGCTTCGACGAGCAGCCTGCAGCCGGATGGGCCGCTGTCTGCATGGTCTGGCTGTTCATAATTCATTTCGGCTGTGAGTTGAACAGAACAGACAAACTACTACGTGAATTCGCCACTAATTTGTGCAGACTCTTGGGGCCCCTGTGCCTGGATTATTATTGCTGAGATATGGCCTTTGAGTACTCGACCGTACGGTGTGTCGATCGGAGCATCTAGTAACTGGATGTAAGTGATTCAAGAGGCCACCTTCGAACTATTGTTGACACACCCACAGGAACAACTTTATTGTCGGCCAGGTCTCTCCAGACATGATCGAAGGAATCAACTACGGCACTTATATCATCTTTGGAGTTTTGACATTTTTAGGAGCCGGATTTATCTGGTTCTTCGTGCCAGAGACCAAGCGTCTGTCGCTTGAGGAGATGGTATAGTCGTCCCTGGAAAAAAATGAATCTGAACCATGCTGACGAGTCCACTCAGGACCTAATCTTTGGCTCTAACGGCACGGCACAGGCTGACTTTGAACGCATGGAAGAGATTAATCGTGACATTGGACTTAACGCAGTACTCCAGAGGGGGCCCAGCGTGCGTCAGCCGGCAGACCTCGAGAAGGACGCCGAGTCAGAGGCTCTGCCTCGTGGTTAGGGAGGCGGAAGAATGCTTGGAGGCCGCGAAGAAAATAGGCCTACGCTAATCTGTATTAATACGATCCTTGATTGGTGCTGTCTACGTTATATCTAGTTCCCTTATGTCGCTTTCAACCATGTTGAACCAAAAGGAACCAGGTAATCACAGTCTCGCCAAGGCAATGTAGCAGCTTATCGAAGATACTTTCCAAACTCCATAATACTTCTAGATACATTTCAGATCCTGCTTCCGAGCCTACACACCGCCACGTGTGCCCCCAGAGAGCGGCGATACTTCCTGAGCCTCGTGGATCTCCATCTTCCAGTGCTTGAACTTTCTCGTCGGTAGCCTCATCTCAAACATGTGGTCGATTTCCACCATACTGCGATCCTTCATCTCAGGCAAGCAGAACCAGCTCACCACCACGCCAATCGTACACAGACCGCAGTACAAGAACCCGGTCTTTGCTCCAAGAGCTGCTTTGTCTGGGTTGAAAAGGAGAGGCAGAACCACAGCGAGGGTGATGGATGACCCCTGAGATGCCACGACTCCTACACCTTGTGTGGGAGCTCTCAGCTGCAGAGAGCTTGTCTCTCCCATGATAGCATATCCCGCAGGCCAGCAGCCTAGGCCACAAACCATAATGACAGCGATCATAAGTCCTGCAGCGACCCAGGCGAGCGTCGAGCTTGACCAAAAGCCCGTGACACCCATGCTTCCCCATAAGATGCCCGCTGCTGCAATTGAGACGATCGTCATACTTCGCCTGCCCACGCGAGAGAGAATCCAAAACCCGCCGGCATTGGCGATCATTCCTGCAACGATGCCGAAGATGGTAATCAGCAGGCTCGGGCCCGAGGCCATACCGATACTTTGCAGAAAGATGCTGGCATTTGACAGGAGGTCCAGCCCAAACAGAGCAGGGAGAACGTTGGCAAGAACAACAATGAGAGTCCGACGAAGGTTTGTGCCCTTGAAACAAGCCCAGTACGAGGCTGATGACTGCAGGGCCTTTTCCTCTTCCACGGTTGATCGGATCTTTTCCAATGCGCTATGTGGGTTGATGTTGGGAGCAAACAGCCTCGTTGTCGATCGCATGGCCTTTTCTTCTTGTCCCTTTCGAATCAGGTAGGACGGGCTGTCGGGCATGATGCAAGACAGAATGAATGGACCCAGCGCAATAACCCACTGAGAGGCAAATGCTCCTAGATAAGCAGACTGGGAGTCGACGCTGTTGACCAGATATGCCACGATTGATCCGATGAGCTGGCCCACCAGGGTGAAGATGGGGAACATGGCCATCGCGGGTCCTCGTAGTGCTGTTGGCGCGTTCTCGGACACCCAGGTGAGACAGGTGGTCTTGATGATGCCGACCGAGAATCCCTGGATAGTCAAGCCTGCGGTGAAGACGGCCCTCTTCAGCTCCTGACTCTCAGCCATGTGAGAGAAGAATATGCAGCTGATGGCAATTGCTGAAGTCAGGGTGCCGGCCATGAGACTGAGCTTTCGTCCAATGCGGTCTTGTATCCAACCACCAACAACGGCGCCTATGGCGGAACCGGCGGGTGGAAGGGCAAGCCATAGGGATAGCCAGTTGCCGGGAATGATTTGTTTTCCCTTGAATACTGTGCCATAGTCTCTCTGAAACGACTCGATTCCAGTCATTGCACCGACAATCACCAGGTCGTAGCCCCATCCGATAACGGGGATCGCCATAGCAAGACAGTAGCGTGCTATCTTGGGATACAGCCTTAAAGCTTGTCCTAGTGGTAGTTGAGACTTGACGTCGCTGGTTGAGCTGGCGTTTGACGCCGAGCGTGCTACCGATTCTCCGGGGTCATATCTTGTGGATTCTTCCTCTTGCGAGACTGACTGCCAGGTAGTTGACGATAGCTCGATATGGTCTGGGGCCAGACGGCCGGGCTTTGTCGGTTCCTGTCTGTCGTGGTACAAGCTCATGACTGGGAAGAGTTCCAAGTAGGGGGGGGGGAATGTATGGAAATGAGGGATTATTGTTTTGTCTTGTTTTTCGACTTGTTGCTATAGTCTTCTAACTCTGGACTCGTCGTAGTTTCGGTGATGGTAGCGTGGATGAAGCGGTTGAGCAGCATGGTCTGGAGATGAGTATCTGGAGTTGGCTGAGACGCGACTTATTAAAGTAACGATGATTTATTACAAACCCTTGACTTTTTGAAATTTACTAGGCCTACGACAAGCAATGAACTGCAGGGCGGCACTAGTGCTTATGCTTAACTGCCATGAAACCCTGCAAGACCGCTATAATTAGTGCTACAATTGTTACAAGGCCAATCAAACGAAGCGTCCTTCGGCCTCGAATGCCCAATTCGCTTACCCCTGTGTTGTAGCACTGCCCTCCTTTGCGACGATCCCTACTTTATCACTCTATCAGCCCACATATCCTACGGACATGGTGGTGTTCTGTTCAAGTGCCCACGGAGTGGCTCTCATGTCGACAAGTTGACTTGTGGTCCTGAGCGGGCCGCTCTTCTTCACGCTGTAACTCCAGTACGGGGGTGTTTCGTCAATGGATAACTCATAACAGATGTACTGCACGAAGTTTCGTTCCAACTTGTCAACGGAAATACGGGTGCCCCCCCCCCTGGTAGATAAAAGCAAGATAACGGGTCTTATCAATATGGGGTAGGGCTGCCGGGTTGGTCATCTCCAATACCCTTGTCTTCTTGCCGTTCATTTTGGCAGCGTTGCACTTCGTGTCGTCCCCTGGCATGTCCGTCGGACTCAGGCTCGGACTCTGAGACTCTGGGTATTGGAGTTCCGTTGGAGTTCCGTTGCGGGACCAGGATGCGAGATTCGGCCCCCGCAGCGAAAAGCGGCATCGCACGTGTATTCGGCCTCGAGTTGAACTCCCTCGAAGTGTTTCTACATTATCATCAAACATGACGCAAGAAGAAAATGTAAATGTAATACGGACACGGAAAATCTAAAGGAGTTCCGCTTCGACTTCGCCTCATCTGACCATCCCTTACAACCAAGTGAGACCCTCTTCAACACCGCAACCTCGTTATCCCATACCGTAAGCCCGCCTTACAGATTGTATACTCAAGTTTCTGAAGATCAAACATAAGACCAGCACCATTTACCGCCATATACCCATCCGCATTCTCGTTCGTTCCCCCAGTCAGATGCCAAGTACCAGCACCGCCAGCGACATGGCTGCCCGACCAATATGCCAGATTGTCGCGCCTGTTGGCATGCTTGGCTACGGGTTCGACGAAGCAGTTGTCCACGGCGAGCTCGCCCGTCTCGTGCCGACAGGCATCCCGACGGCTATGATTCTGGACTCTGGCTCTACTGACAGCGGACCCCAAAAGCTAGCTCTCGGGTCTACATCGTGCCCCCGTTCGGCCTATGTCAAGGATCTGACCAAGCTTCTCCGGCTGGTTCATATCTTTCGCGTGCCGCTTATCTTTGGTTCAGCTGGCGGCGATGGTACAGACGAGCATGTCAGAGTCATGGCTGAGATCATAGAAGAGATCGCAGCAGAGGAAGCAAATAAGTAAGACATTCGGTCCATGGCTCTGGGCTCTTTTGTTAACGCTCTTCCCAGAGAGTATTCATTCAAAACCATCTCCATCTTCTCCGACATCGATAAAAGGATTATACTGAAGCGTCTTCAAGAGGGTCGTGTAACTGGCTGTGGCCCCTGTGTGCCCCCTGCCCTGGAAGCCGAGATTCAGGCATCCCCTCGAGTTGTCGCTCAGATAGGCCCAGAGCCGTTCATAGATGCCATGGACGCCAATCCTGACTTCGACGTCATCATCGGCGGTAGAGCGTACGATCCATCGCCATATGTTGCCTACAGCATGCACCAGCTCAAGCGCCAAGTTGGAAACCTTGGTGGAGAGAGCATGCAACTACGACTTGGGGGCTTCTACCATATGGGCAAGATCATGGAGTGCGGTGGACAATGCTCCCTTCCAAAGTCACATGGTTCTGTCTCGACTGTGTATGCAAACGGCCTCTTCGACGTGAAGCCGACAGCTCCAGACTCCATCTGCACGCCTCTCTCTGTTGCCGCGCACACCTTGTACGAGAACACAAGGCCTGATGTCCTGCGTGGTCCCGGCGGCTCACTCCATCTTGACGAGTCCAGGTACGAGCAACTCCCTGACGGAAGATCTGTGAGGGTGAGTGGGAGCCAATATTGGCCATCCAAGGCAGATGGAAAGCCCTATCAGCTCAAACTCGAGGCCGCGCGGGTTTCCGGGTATCGCTCCATGTTTCTGGGCGGCATCAAAGACCGTAAGAATGAAACTTGCACGCCTAATGGAGAAACTTGACTCAACTAACACATTGCAGGTATATTGATCCCGCAGATTGACAAGGCTCTAGCTGCAGTCAAGGGATACGTTCACAAGCAGCATTCCGATGTCTCTGAAGACTGGAAGCTCGACTTTCATGTTTATGGAAAGGGTCAGCACAACGAAGCTGGTCCAGGGGAACTTTTTATCGTTGCAGAGGCGCTCGCACCAACGCAACAACTAGCGAATAGTATTGCTTCCAAGGCGAGGGTCGGCATGATTGTGAGTTTCGCCGATGAATCCTAGTAGGAAATGCTAACGCAGACAAGCATGCACCCTATCCAGGCCAGAAAGCCACCGCTGGCAATTTTGGATTTGGCATTGGAGGTCTCATGGAGATCGAGATGGGCCCATGCGCCGAGTTCTCGCTGTATCATCTCATGGACCTAGAGCCTGGGGAGGAACGGCTAGTCCTTCACGATGACAGGGTGACCGCTGGGCTGCTAAAGGGCCCCTTGCTGCGAGCAAGCATTGCCAGAGTTGGCAGAGGTTCACCAGCATCCTCCAATGAACAATTCAGAGCAAGCATCGCCAGTCTTCAGCACGAACCTCCAAAGCCTTTGGCGAAAGCAAGCCGCGATACCAAGGGCGTCTCCGTGGATTATCCAGCCAAGAACCCAGAGATCCTGTCTGACCTGTGTCGCATACTGCGGTCAAAGAATGCCGGTCCCTATGAAATAACCATGGACGCTATTTTCAACACTGAAGCCGACTACCTTGCCATGAAGAGTTCGGCAGTTCTCTCTCCGGACAATGTAGCCAAAGCGATAGGTATCCCCAGAGAGGAAATCATCTGGATGGGATTTTTCGACCCTGCTTTGTCGTTCAAGGTTACAATCCCGCGCATCCGGTCAGGGAAAAAAAAGTCGGCTGGGGGATTCATGGAGAATGACATCCACGGCTCACAGGAACATCTGGGGCTTGCCAACATCAAGCTTCCAAAGACCAGGGAAAGCCTCCCAGAGATCATGCTCGGTCTTGGGGAGTGGTCCAAGTTGATGACCGTTGTTGCTGCAATCGGGGGCTTCGGAGTTATCTCTATGGCCAGACGTTTACTAACCAATATTTAGAACCGCGGACGGGATATCTTGAGAGTGGTTGCATTCCATCTAAACTAATACTTGTACAATAGCCTTAGATTCATCTGTGACTTTACAGTCGAGAATAGGAGTTATCTGGTTTTCGCTCTCTTAGACATGCCGCCACGGATCTCGATACTCAGCTTCTAGTGATGTCGGCTCAAAGGATAACAAGGACATATACGGGTCGCTCCAGAAGCCTTGGGAAAAGTCCATGCTTGTGTCTGGACGATCTTCCACGTGAGTCTCGTCTATGAGCAGTTCGGGGCCTCTTGAAGGTTCGTCCTCCTTTGCTGTTTGGCCTGTAGAAAGCCTCTCGCCGTCTCGAATCTCGACAGGTCTGCCACGAGCTTCAGAGGCGTGGCTCACGGCATCAAATACAATAGACACGCCCATGCGATGAGTAAGACGCAACTTGGAGGCTTTAGATATTTCCGGATCCAGGTTTTCTCGGCCAAGCACTTCGAAAACCTTGGCTGTCCTGTTGTACTCGTCCAAGGGCTCGATAGCACAAGCTTTGAAGAGATTTTGCACCTTGGCGATGTGGTTTGCTACAGTCTGCCTTTCATCGGGTGCATCAGCACCCTTCCTGTAGAAGAATTTCAGAAGGAAGATGGTAGCGAACGCCAGACATCTGTAGTGATTCTTGGGCAGAGATCGTTGTCTTCGAATGAGATCAGGATCCCCAGGCCCGTTTGAGCTGCTGCTAAAAGCCAAGGTTGAGATATGGATGATGCGAAGGGCGACATCCCGTGCCGTTCCAAGCATGATCTGACGAGACGGCGAGAAAGGCGCATCTTTCGTAACCATCAAAGCGTAGACATGCATCCTCGCACTCAGGATACTAAGCTCGACGGGTTTCATCTGTTCATCTCCGGGTGCTAGTTCACTTCTCAAAACCTCCAATTCCGTATCCATGAGTCGAACCAATGAACATCTAGCAGTCTCGTCGATGTCGTGGTTCAGCAGCGGTATAAACTTGGCCACGAGTAGCTGGACCCGGACTTGCAGAGCATACGTGGGCGGCAGCGTCTGTCGCCCAAGAAAGGCGTGGATACTCGCAAAATCTAGATCCGAATCGATCGGGGTAGGGAGTCCTAGATGCAAGCCCAAGCTATGCTTGCCCGTCAGCCATGTCCCACATATACGCTTCATCAAGGGGCATCCTGGCGTACCATGTAGAGACACAAAAGCATCCCAGCCACGTGTTAATCCTTGCTTGTATGTTCCCGGAAGCAACGCCAAGGCTTCGAAGGGACGGGATTGTCTGCTGGCGATCCAGGCTCATAAAACGCGCAGCCTGGATAGCGATTCCGCAATGGAGCCAGCTAGGATCTCTTGTCTGCATTTCACACGGCAGCGGCCAGTGGCACAATAATATCAGCGCCTGTATCTTGTAAAGTGGCAGCGGTGCATCAAGAACCTGCTCCTGCAGCATTCTCGTGTAAGGCGCGTGAAGTAGCCGGGACAACTCAAGATAGTGCTGATCAGGCAGGTGGCCAGCGATAATGATCAAGATGGTCCAGAAGAGAAATGGCTGGGTGTGATAGACTTGGTCGGTACAGAGGGGACCTATGATTGGAAGTTGAGGTCGGAACACCTCGGCAAACCTGGATTGTGATGAGCTTGGCTGGGAACGACGCAGGATACTACAACGTACGTCTTGAACGCTTCCATGGCAGTGGAAGGCTCGATGTATACACCATCCAGACTCACAGCCGTTGCGTTTAGGTCAAATATATCCTGAGCATCATCCTCCACGGTACAAGGCCCAGACTCTGCTGTCGAGTCGGTCCTGGAGGGTGGTGGATCCTCGTCTCGCTGGCTACGGAGTTCCTGGAGCTCCTTGCTCATGGCCTCGAAACGCCTGGGGTTTGGCTCGTCCATCAGCATGTTTCCAAAGTAGATTGATGACAAGTACACAGCTCCACGCACTTTCTCGCTGGTGTCCGTTTAAAGGCCGCATCTACAGTGCAAAAGAGATGTCTTGTGTGACAGCGTGAGCACGGGTTTGGAAACGTGGCTCTGGAGTCACATCGCAGCTTCAAAGGTCAGCATTAGGACAAGCTCAAGCATCGTGTCGACGGAGATTTAGGCAGATATTCTACCTTTGCCTGTTTACATTCTGTGCATGCCTTTACAGGCCGCAAGCCCGAACCGTTGCTCGACATATCTAGGTCAAGGGTTTGCTGGCGCGTGGTGTTGAGCTGAGCGTGTCAAATTCGGTGGGGCTTGGCGGGTGTGAGCGTTACTGTATGGGTACGTGCTTGATGCATTTACCCATACGGTCCGATATGCATCTACTGTATACGAGAGATACGCTGCTAAGAGAACACACAATAAACTCAACGCCTTGGCTTGTAATTGTCTAGAACATTCCTTCAGCCCTACCGTACAGGTACATGACGTTTGAGTTGCCTTGACAATGAGGGCTTGTATGCGATCGCCTTGGAGAAGCGATAGGCCTTGGAATGCGACCGGCGGCACAAGGCAGAGGACAGTAGACTTCCCTAACTGCATCATATTAATCCAGGGGAAGCGCATCGTCGTTTATTCTTAGACATCGGTCTGTCGGCCCTGAGACGATGAATTGTATGTGGGGTAAAACCTAATTAGAAGCCTCAGCACTGCACGTGTTTTTAGCATGTTTGTTAGCTCACAGCCGTTGCGTGGTTTTGAACCATGCTTCTGAGTGGCGGTCAAAAGGCAATGCAGCTGTAGCAGCGCCCAATTAGCGGCTCGAAACGACAGCGTGACCAGACGAGTAACATGATCACCGCCACAGGGTAGCAACCAGGCAATAATAATAATGTTCATGTCTCAAGGGCAGCTTATGTGTTTTCTCCTTATTATGCTAAGTAGGCGTCCGTCTTGATTCAGGTCGAGCTTCTCAATATTGCCCGCTTGCTACCCTAAAGACGTGCATTTAGGCGGTTAGTTAAGCTTAAAAAAAATGCTAACTTGGATGGGGAAGCAAAGTCTGCAGTCAACGCCCAGACGGCCTGTGTCGCTCACCATCAGGCGACACCTTGCGGGGTTTCCAGGAGGCCGCCAACACCCATCGGCCGATCCAAGCGGCCAAGAGTTTTGCAGATGAAGATAGATCCATTGTTGCAGTTTTTTTACTTGGCTCGGCACATTGCCAAGTCCTGCGCATGACAAGAGGGCTTCACAGGCTTGCAGCTATGACGTCCCCTCGTCAGGTCTCAACCGCTGGATGCCGATGGCAAGAAAAGAAAGGGACCCGAGACCTATAATTGCCCATTCCCGCTTGCACTCGAGAGGGAGAGGAGAAGAAAAGGCCTTTCAACCAAGTGCGCATCTTCAGCCTTGTCGATAACCCATCTCCATTGCTTCCTTCATTGCCTCTTTGCTATCCCGTCAGTGCAGCCATGGGTGTACGTCCTGCGACCGAAGGGGACATCCCCGCCCTCAAGGACATCGTCCTCAGCGGCCTCAAGAACGATTCGATATGGGAATACTGCCTCCCATCCTCGAGCCACGGGGCAACAGCAGCAGACTACGTCGAGCACGTCCTGAGGCAGTGCCTGGAACCCAAGAACGGCAGCTGGCTCGTTTCCGTGGTCGAGGTGCCAAAAACCCACCAAGTGGTGTCGCTGTCTATCTGGCAGACCATCCACGAACACGAGAGCGAGGAGAACAGCATCGCCAATCAGATCAGTCGAGGTGTGTATGACACTCCCAGTCCAACGCGCTGCGCGATTTTCGCTTTCCCTGGCCTGTTTGCTCGACACACAAAACAAGATGCTGTGCTGACTGACTGACTGACTGCCA
>JABEYC010000335.1:0-26153 GCA_013266195.1 Fusarium zealandicum
TCCAGGGACAGACTGCCCCGTCCCACGCCGTCGGCGCCGGGCCCGCGTCGGGGCCCACTTTGCACATGAACTCCGAGCCAAACTCCTGGGTTCCGTCTGCTCATCAGGCAATCTCCAACGCTCTGCAG
The DNA here is from genome assembly GCA_013266195.1 of Fusarium zealandicum. Lineage (NCBI taxonomy): Eukaryota > Fungi > Ascomycota > Sordariomycetes > Hypocreales > Nectriaceae > Fusarium > Fusarium zealandicum. Next base: position 129 of record JABEYC010000335.1, read on the forward strand.
GTGAGTACCCCTGAATCCCGACGCTCCAAGCCTTCGCCTTCTAACATTCATCTAGGCGAGTGGGTTTGTCCACGCCGGCGACAGGATGGGAATGGGCTCGCCTGACATGCAGAGCTATCATGTTTCCGCTCCGCCCAACAGCCCTGCTCATGGAGTTGCGCAGTCCGTTGTTCCGGGTGCCAACTACGGCGCTGGTGCTTCGGCCCCTTAGATGGGAGGCCAAGCTACCGGTGCTGGCAACCACATGACCAACGGTGTTGTGTACCAGTCTGTCAACGGAGCAATGAACGGCATGGGCCATGGAGGTGCAAACAACCTCACAAACGGTGTCACTAATCCCATGAACACCACGATGAACGCTGCCGCTCAGGGAACTTCTGGCCTCGCTCATCAGCTTCCCCAGGCCCCCTCCGATGCGATGGTTCCTGTAGGCTTCTCTGTTCTTCCTCTTCACACCCCAACCTTGTTAACCTTGCCCCAGTACTCGCAGCCTCCCAGCCAGATCGGAAACTCTTTGGAGATGTACACTCAGTACCCCCAGCCGACCATGAACCACGGTGCTCAGGTTCAGGTAAGCGTTGCATAAGGCTTAGGTTCCTGGTGAAGAGCCTCATCACTAACGCTTATGTTTAGTACCGCGAGCCCGCGCAGAGCAACACACCTCAGGGTCTTGGGCAGGGAGGTCTGATTTCTCCTCCCCACGGACTCGCCTCCGTGGCTCAGATTGGTGGTCATCAGTACACGCACTCTGGTCCTGTTGCCCCCATTACCCGCATTCCCCAGAGCCAGTCTTACACTGCCGGGTTCCCTCAGAGCCAGTCCTACAACTCTGGCTTGTCGCTCATGAGCCCCGGAGCGACTCCCCAGCATTTGGAGGGTGGTCGCATGGCTGGTTCGTTCTCCGGCTCCGACACTGGTTACAACGGGCGCTTGACTGAACCGCGCAACTACGCACCGCGCACCTCCGGTCAGCCTGTGGAAACCCTGCCTCCTCCTCGCTTCAACTTGGGTGTTGCCCAAGCTGCCACGCAGAACTCGAATCAGGATCCCTTTGGCAGTCCTTCTGATTCTAACGCGCTGATCCCGTTCCCTGTGTTGCCCTCTCACGCTGTTCAGCAGGCGATGCTCATCGCCGCCCCTCAGAACATTCTCAACAAGTCCAGCAAGCTCATTGAGCTGACTTGCACCATGTCTGGTTATCCCACTCTGGAGATGGCTTTGAGCGTGGACTTTTTCCCGTTCATCGATGGAGCTGGCTCGGTCAAGCCTGCAATGTTTGGCGTCATCCGCCTCAAGAATGTAAGTCTTTCTTGCCCCCTTCCAGTGTCTTCATCATACTGACTCTTCCAGATCCCGTTCTCCACCAAGCGCTCTGAAATTGTCGCCTTTATCGGGCGCAATAGCAAGATGCTCAATGATGGTGACGAGCCCGTCCACATCATCATGGATCGCGCCACTTCCAAGACCATGGATGCCTTTGTTGAGTTTGCTACGATGGAGGATGCCATGCGCTGCGCTGAGCGTCATCATCAGTTTGCCCAGGCCGGTCGTGTCAGCCGTCTTGGTGACCGAAACATTGAGGTTGAGCTGTCTAGCCAGGCTGCCCTCATGAAGGAGCTGTTCCCCCTTGCCCGTGGTGTTTTCTGGGACGGGGCTACTCCCCAGATCTACCCCTACAACCCTCGTGAGCCTTGGGTTAACTTCAAGGGCTTCATATCTTGCGAGGAGATGGTCATGCTTGTCAAGCATGTTGAGGTCCCTCACCGAGTAGGTTCATCACTAACGTTCTTTAGCTCAATCGCTAATGATTTGCAGTCTCCCTTCTCCAAGGAGTGCCCCCAGCGCCCCTACGAGTGCCTCATCAGCACTCTTCGCAAGTTCCCCTGGTTCTCGACCAACAACATCACCATTTCCCACCGTGGCGCCATGTACAAGGCTACCGTCAAGCTCCTCCGCTTGCTCTCCAAGTCTGTCGCCCAGAGTGACGACCCCGTCAACTTGAATGCACAGCTCTTCAAGCGCGTGGTCAAGACGGTCATGGAATGCAAGGGCTTCACCACAATCATGAAGGACAACATTGCCTACATGGTCCAAATGCCTGAGGCTGAACAGCGCCGACACGGTCAGCCTTTGAAGCCTCATGCTTGGGTTCACCAGTACACCATCTCGCCTAAGCCTGATATCCCTCTTGATGTCATCGACGTGAGTCCATATCCTCAACACCCCAATTCAACTGACTGGCATGCTAACTTCATCATAGTGGTACATTCGAATCATTCGTGAGCAGACGACCCGCGACGTCCTTGTCCGTCCCATCTCGGAGCGCACTGCTATCCAAGAGACCCTCAAGGACACCGATGACTACTGGGGCTACTTCTATCATGAAGTCGCCTACGCACAAGGCCCCCAGTTTGACACGATGACCCTCGGGCAGTGCGCCTATGCCGAATTCTCGGCCATCGAGCGTGTCCTTGCTCGTGCTCTCGGCCGCGACTAAGCTGCCTTTGGAGTCGAACTCCCTCAGTGAACCATGCAAAGTTCGCGATACCTCGCGTTCATGAACGCTGGCCTCATGGTCCCTTTTGCAATCCGAATGCTGCATTTCAATTCGGCTTCTTCTTTCATTTCATTTCATCTATCGACTGGCTAATCCATCCTTCCCCTGGTTTCGCATCTTAACCCGGGGCTCTAATTTGCATTTCGACATGGTCTTTTTGTCTCCTACTGCGACTGGTTCCGCTACTTTCGACTTGAATCCTTTCCTTCTTTGCATTTCAACTCTGCAACATCTTCATTTCATTGCATCTCGAGCTGGCACATCTTCTTTCATTGCATTTCGACTCGGCACCTTTTCATTTCATTGGACTCCATCAAAGGCAGAGAGAGACTTTCGGCAGACCCCCGATTACACACAGAGACTTCGGCGCTCGCGGGTACCAACTTCACCAGTAACATCTGGGACTCAGCTTTTTGTCGACTCAACACTCGGGGCCAAGGCTAGACGACCAACTTCGCGGGAGGAAGAAGAACTTGCGGCGTATTAATTCGAGCACTTTAATTCGGGGGCGAGGTCCATGGCTGCCAAAAGGGCCCTATATATAAGGGCGGTTTGCATTTCGGTGGAATTCGGGTCTGCATTTCTGTTTCTACTTTGGCTTACGTTGATCATCATCCCTCAAGGGATTTTCTTGACTCGATCTTCTTCACTGCTGGAGAGTAGCTGGTCAAGTCGGCGGGGGTGAGCCGGCCTTGACGCGACCTGGCGAAATCCTCAGTTTGCCAGAGGGAGGACTTGGGGATGATGATCAAGGAGAACATGGGAAAGGGGATCTCACAACTGGCTATATAGAAAAGCAAAAAAAAAAAAAGCTTTTGGTAATTGGGGAGACTCAAGTGATTGTGATGCGGTGCCTGTGATCCTTTGAGTATACATTTTGGCGTTCTTGCAGACATGATCCATTATTTGCACTTTCTCTTTGTGTGAAGTCTGGAATGACTTTATTTGATCCAATGTCTTTAGCTGAGGTTATCGGGCTATCTTTTGCTGTATTCACGAAATCTCAGGCGTGAAGTCTGTGTGCAGTTGATGCTTCACGCAGGGTGTGCATAATGAAGCACCTCGGATTGATAACGGCACTTCAATGCACTAATGCACTGGCGCTTGCCCTGAAACTTCCCGTCAATGCCCTGGAGTGACCCCTAGAGTGCCGTGGCCCCACGTGTATAAATCTAAAACGGAGCCAATCACAGTATAGAACGCTCGCGAGCAACGGTGCATCGTCTCCACTTCCCGCTCCCCTAGCGACCCGACGGGACCTGGGAAACGAGAAAACGTCGCTCCCTTGATTCGATTCGTGCTCGTTTTCCTTCGACAAACAACATTCAAATTGTCGACTTCCCGTGTTTGTTCCTTTTTCTTCTTTTATACCCGACCCTTCTCTTTCCATTTTCCGTGTCTTTTTCCAAGCAGGAAGGAACCGAGACTCGTCAGGAACAAGGCCATAAACAATAGGACCCGTCTCCCCGAGTCTAAACACCAGCATCTGTCGATTCTCTGCACTGGCGAACCGGCCACCTACACCATTCTCACCTAAATTTTCCCTTTTTCGATCTTTTTCATCACCGCAATCATGGCTGCTGAACAGGACAAGACCGTTGCTGCTCCTCCCGCGGAGACTGCAGTTGCTCCCGCTGTGGCCGCTTCAGCTGAAGCCCCCGTTGAAAAGTCCGCTGAGACTCCCGCTGAAGCTCCCACTGGGACGCCCTCAAAGCCTGCTGAGACGTCTGAGGATGCTCAGCCTGAAGAAAAGCCTACTCCAGAGACCCCTCTCATCAAGCTCAACGGCCGTCTGGATGACATCTTCAGCAAGACTCTCCACAAAGAGATGTGGGGAGTCCAGCTCTCCGACATTGACCATGTGCCTACAAAGGTCGTTCTTCAAAAGTTTCTGCGCGCCAACAATGATGACCCCGTGGCCGCTGAGAAGCAGCTCACCTCGGCCCTTGAGTGGCGCAAGAAGATGGACCCAGCTTCGCTCGTGTCGCAGACCTTTGACAAGAAGAAATTCAACGACCTGGGTTTCGTCACCATCCACAAGGGCGAGAGCGGCAAGGAGACCATCATCACCTGGAACATCTACGGTGCCGTCAAGGACAACAAGGCCACCTTTGGTAACGTCGATGAGTGAGTTCCCATTCACATCACATTACCATGAATCTCACTAACCCAACTTACAGGTTCATCAAGTGGCGAGCTGCCATCATGGAGCTCGGTGTCCAGAGACTCAGGCTTGACCAGGTCACCGAGCCCATCCCCGAAGGCGGCGAGGACCCTTACCAGATGATCCAGGTCCACGATTACCTCAGCGTCAGCTTCTTCCGCATGGACCCGGCCGTCAAGGCCGCCAGCAAGGAGACCATCTCGGTGTTTTCCATGGCGTACCCTGAGCTGCTCTCTCACAAATACTTTGTCAACGTGCCCGCCATCATGGGCTGGATGTTTGGTGCTATGAAGCTCTTCCTCGCCCCTGCCACCCTGCGCAAGTTCCACCCCATGACCTCGGGCACTACGCTTGCTACTGAGCTAAAGGACGTTGTTTCTACGCTGCCCAAGGACTACGGTGGCCAGGGGCCTAGTGTCAAGGAGGGGTTGACTGTTTCGCTGGCTGATGTTGGCGAGACTCCTGCCAAGGCTCCCGCCGCTGAGACTGCTCCCGCTCCCGTTCCCGCTCCCGTTGAGGCGGCCAAGGCGGAGACGGCTGATCAGGCCGTCGAAAAGGCTACCGAGAAGCCTGTCGAGGAATCCCTGGAGAAGTTGACGCTGAAGCCTGTCGAGGACACTGCCGAAACTACGCCCAAGGATGCTGCCCCCGCCAGCAAGGCTGGTGAGACTGGAAAGAAGGAGACGCCTGGCGAAGACTCGAGCCAACCTGCCGTGGGGGGAGTTGGCGGTGGGTCAAACTGAGACGAAAGTGGAGGATACCAAAGTTGTGATTTCGCTGTAGTAAACAATACCCCTTTTGTTCTCACGAGCGCGCCTTTTAGAGGGCATGCAGATCTCCGCTCTAGAGACGCTTTAATTCCCAGATACACCCCGAATAAAGATTGCTAGATGATTCCACTTTCTTCGTTCCTGATAGAATATGCTCATGGTTATAACCTTGGCATCGCGGCAGCATGAGTTGACTTGAGAGGAGTGAAAGGGGATATCCATGGCAGGTGCCTCTTCCGTTCCCTTGATTTTTGTAAAACACCATGATTTGTTGTAACTACCTATTCAGCAGAGAATCAGCAAAGCGTTGAGCTGTAGGCGAGATTTGTGCGGTGCCGATGTAACCAAGCGATCTGCCAGAGTCCGGGACCTACTCCGAGACCAAACTTGGAGGATTGGGTCGTTCGGCAAGTAAGATATATCGTATCTGAGACTCTCAGATATTGAAAAGGATCAAATTGACGTTGCATGTTGCGCCGATACGAGTTCCTACAAGGCAATTCGTGTCGCTAGATGTTGTTTTGGAGGTGCTGCTCACGTAGAGCTCGTAATTGACTGGACATGATATGAGCCCAAGGTTGGGCCGTAGACGCAGTAGCGAAGCAATGGCTCACCAGAAGAATTTTGTCCAATTGATTGACCAAAAATGAGCCAGTTACTCGACAATAAATCACTGACCCTCAATGGCCTTGATCGCAGGGCCAAAGGTTCTCGGCTTCAGAGCCCGGTCAACACTACGACTGTAACTCAAACCTTAGCCCCTGAACTCTACAACGTCACGTCGAGGGTGATTTCGGAAATAATTCCCAGTCATCTCTCGAGGCTATTTTATTAATTTGAGAGTGTCAGTGAAACTTGAGTGGCCGAATCGAGCGGTGCAGCGGCAACGAGACGCGCAGCCCGAGTCTGTCGATAGCCGGGAGGATATCTCCAAAATGGGGGTCTATTCCCAAGACAGCCCTGGCCAGCGGGCTATACAGTAACTCGGTGATTCGTCGCAAGGAGGCAAACGGAGTGGGAAACGGTGTTTTGCACGGTGCCTGACGATGCGTGCCGTGTCCAGATCCGCGATATCTGAGTCAGCTGTCGTCAATGCTCGCAGTGGCAAAGCAGTCCGAGGAGATGTTGAGGATGGCCCAGGATGAATTCCGTAACTCGAGAGATATACAAGACACAATGCAATAATATCGATAGCGACGGATGCAATAGAGCCGTGGCCTCTGAATAATTAGCCCACGGACCGGCAAATGCCTGCTAGTGACCGAGTGTTGCCCGTGGTTAGCTGTGCATCACGGGGTGGTCTGTCTTGTCGGCCTACCTACCTAGGTAGGTCTCAACACACTTGGGTTTACCCTCTTTAGCATCATCCATGGCAAAACTGCCCAGCCATTTCCTTTTTCGCCGTCCGTCCCTTTTCTCTTGCTTGCCCCGGGCGCGCGATAAACCCGGGACCCGTCATCATCCTTTCTCACCTCCTCCTTGCCTCGCCTTTGACGCGCCAACAAGTCAAGTTAACAACGTTAACTACTACCTATCGAGCACCGGTAACTTTGTACGTGCTCCTCCTGCGTGTATTACACTCGCCCGACAAGACTTGTTCCCTTTTTCTCCACTATTTGTCTCTATCCAACTACCTATCCTTTTCCCCCTCCCGTCTTTCCCTCCTCCTCCTCCTCCTCCTCTTCTCAATCTCGCATCCCACTTTTACTAGTCTACATCACGACGCGACTCAGCTCCGTTTGACCTTTGTCAAACCCAACGCGACTATTGCTCCCCCTTGTCTTCTTTTCAAGGTTCCCTATTCAGCGTGAACCTCTCTACGCTCTGGCAACTTTCCCGCCGCCGAATTATTCCCTTTAAATCTCGGCATCCTTGTTGAGTGGTTGCCGGATTTCATCACCTTGGGTCCTCCTTTTTCGGTTGTTGTCGTCCCTATACGTACCTGGTCTCCCCAGCTTGGACCGGCGCGCGCGGGGGGAAAGGACCACCCACTCTCATGCCCACACCCTCCTTCCCAACTCTCACTCCCAGCTTTGGCGCGCCGCGTTTGCTTCTCACTTCCACGCTGCAGTCTACCTTTTGCCTGCTAAACTCAACCAACGCAACATCTCTTGTCTAACAATCTAATTTCTCGCAGCATCCGCTCGCTGCTCCTGTCTTCTTCTTTTTCTTCTTCTACTTGACTTTTTCTTTTTGAGACTCGCTGGATGGTCTCTACTTTCTGAACATCTCGCGTCATCTTCCTCTCCCCAGGCGAGGCCTTCCCCTGCCGCCATGGCCCTCGTTTTGTCCGCCGAGGGCAACTTCGAGGTTGGCGTCACGGACGATTCCTCTTCGAATGTCGCGTCAGCGACCTCGACTCCTCCTACTACCGTCGCCGACGAGGCCAGCCTTCACTCCGAATCTCCCAAACGCGATGTCGTTCACGTTCTCGTCGAAGCCGTTCCCATCGATGTCGCGCTCATTGATACCACTCCCACTGCAGATCCCGTCGAGCCTGTCGAGACCGTCAGCCATGCCGATCCGCCACCTCCTCAGAATCGTTCTCGCCGCAGTCGAGTGAGCGCTCCAGTCTATAATCTCGTGCAATTGAGCGGCACTGCTGGCCACGGAAAACGACGCGCCAAAGGTGATATTGTTGCAGACCGGAGACGACGACGAACCATCTCTGGCCCGACTTTTGACGATGACGACCAACCGACTTCAAGCCCTGCTCAGGGTGCGACTCCCGACACCATACGCACTGGCATTGACGCGCTAGATGTCCAGCAACTATCCAGCAAGTCCGACTCCCCGCGCACTCGCCGCCAGAAGATCCTTGAGACATCACCTGCGCGGCGCTCCTCCACGCGTCGCACAGGCGTTGTCGCTCCCATTGCGACCATCCTGACCAACAAGACGTCAAAGCCGAGCAAGCGTAGTCGCAAATCCGTGGAAAAGGCCCCCACTGCCATGTCACGCGAGCTGAGGCGCTTGCAAGATACCAAGGAATTTGCCCACATCGACGACAAACCCGTGCTTTACACTGTCTGGTCCAACGGTAAATGGATTGATCCTAACGCTCCCGAGCCCGAGGAAGAGGACGCGGAGCCTGAAGAAGCCGAGGAGGAGCCCGAAGAGGCCGAGCCCGAGCCTGTCATTAATCCCCGAAAGCGCCGTGTCAAGAAATATCTTGACAAGGGTCTTTATGCCGGCCAGGATGCCCCGATCGACATTTCTAAGGGATTGATCGTGACGGAGAAGAAGAAGCTAGCCCAGCTCCCCGAGCTCATCCCCAACGGTCGCGTCAACAAGACGATGCCTCTGCCCATGTTTAACGGCCTGCGCACGCTCATTGCTGGTCGCGACTTCAAGCTACCTTACCACATCTGCAACCCCCTTCCCCCGGGCCAGCCAAAGCCTGACGAATGGAAAAAGATGACCAAAAGTAGGGAATTAATTTTGGTACCAATGAACTCATCGCTAACCTTGACCAGACCGGTTTATCGGGGAGTCAAAGGACTACTGGCGCAAGTCGCCGCACTTTCACGACATGTCCAAGTGTGTTTGCAAGCCTGAGGATGGCTGCGGCGAGAGTTGCCAGAATCGCATCATGCTGTACGAGTGTGATGAGCAGAACTGCAACGTCGGGAAGCAACATTGTTCCAACCGCGCTTTTGCTAATCTCACGGCGCGGCGAAATAAGGGCGGCAAGTACCGCGTTGGTGTTGAGGTGATCAAGACTTCAGACCGTGGACACGGCGTGCGCAGCAACCGATGCTTCAGACCTAACCAAATCATCATGGAATATGCCGGCGAGATCATCACCGAGGACGAGTGTGAGCGCCGCATGACGGAGGTCTACAAGAACAATGAGGTAAGTTGACTTTGAGTATCATGACTCTAAGTGGACGGTTTCACTGACTGAGCAAAGTGCTACTATCTCATGAGTTTCGACCAAAACATGATTATCGACGCCACGACAGGGAGCATCGCGCGGTTCGTGAATCACAGCTGCAATCCAAATTGCAGAATGATCAAGTGGATCGTTTCCGGACAGCCGCGAATGGCTCTGTTTGCAGGCGACAGACCCATCATGACAGGGGATGAACTGACGTACGACTACAACTTTGACCCCTTTTCGGCAAAGAACGTTCAGAAGTGTCTCTGTGGTGAGCCCAACTGCCGAGGCGTGTTGGGTCCGAAACCCCGAGAGGTCAAGCCGCCAAAGACGGATCTCAAGAACGTTGTCAAGGGTGCCGTCAAGGCCGGGAAGCGCAAGCTCAAGGAACTAATTGGGGACGACACTGCCAAGGACGGAAGCAATGCGAAGAAGCGCAAGGTACAGGCAGCAAAGGGAGTGAAGCAAGCTGTGTCCATGGCCGGCTCCAAGGTTGCCAAGGGCGCAGCGAGTGTTCTTAAGAAGGGCATGTCGACAGTGGCGACAACGGCAAGGAAGGCAGCTTTGGGAACCAAATCGCCCGCAAAGCGACGAGCATCGACCAGCGCTGTTCTCAAGAAGACGACCACGAAGCGGGTGATTCAGACGTACTCAGCACGCACGCCTAAGAGGCGTGTCTCGGCCGGTGCATCCAGTGTCACGCTCAGCTCGGCTACCAAAGGCAAAGGCTCTCCTTCAACCAAAGTCACTGTCGACAAGACGACGACAAAGGTGACGCCCGCCAAGAAATCGCTGGCGGTTAAGGGATCCGTCACCAAGCCAGTATCAAATCGCAAGTCGAAGCCAGCGTACGCGCCCCCAGCTCACATACTTGCGGAAATGTACAAGCACGAGGCTGAGATCCAGGTGATGGAAGAGCAAAGGGACAGCAGAGGGTGACAAAGTTGGGGTTGGGAAATATCTGTGTGCAGATAGACGAGGCATTCTGGTGGTGGACTCTGGATTGATTTTAGGGACGGGAGGGAGGCTTGGGAAATATGCCTGCTCTTGTGGTTTTGTCGTTTGGCTTGTTGCGGGCGCTTAGGCGTACGAGGGAAAGGGGGTGGCATTGTACAGTACAAGGGATTGGCTGGCGGGATGTCGAGGGCAATGTATCTCTGTTTGTTTACTTAGTTTTATCTTTTTGTTGAGTTTTGTAAGAGCACCGTGATGTGTTACTATTCGCGTGACTCGTAGGCGATGCAAGGATGCCGATCATCTTCCAGGGGTCAGGGATGATGGGATATCACAATCCTTAGATGGTCCGCAAACCACTTCGACTTTAGATGACTCAAACGATCAATTTCGTCTCGTAAGGCAGCAACATGCTTGATGCCAAAGTCGGTGAAAGATGAGGCATGAAGGTAAACACTAGCAAGTAAGGCAACGACTAAGAGTCTCAGGCAACCCAGTTAACTTGGACCAACGCCGCTGCGCCCGCTGCCGTGCCCGGTTCACTCTTTCGTAGACCGAGGCTTGATTGTGCCCTCCTTGAAGCCTTGAGGTTTGCCCTGCCGTAGCATTGCAAGATTAAACTCATCAAGAGTTGAGTTGCTTAAAAATATAGATCTGACTTGCGTCACGGTAGGCTTTAGATATAGTAAGGTGGGGCAATACGTGGCGCAGGAAGAAACACTTGCTGCGCCTCTCGGACGTGGGTGTGGCTTTTGTGGCTATTTCGACTCCCATCTCACGACGCAAAGACCTAGCAAGACCTTTACCAAGAGCCTCGTTGCCGCAGGCGGACTCGCTCAGCACTTTGATGGAAGACGGGCGAGCTTTGGATGGTTAAGTAGTTGAGGAACTCGGCGACCTTGCCACCCGTATCCAGAGGGTTCATGGCTCGCGCATGAGACAACGAAGCAATGGCGCGGGAGGATGAGCATTAACGGCACTTTGTAAAGCTGGGAGTACGTGCTGGTTCAGGTCGGATCTCCAGGAGAATCTTCAGTCTAAAGAAACGGCCCAAGAACTTGCTGCGTATGATCCCAGACCTTGTCCGAGGCCTTCTCCCGAAGCAAAGACATGACCTTTGCATTCGGAGTACAGTCGCACTTGTAGTTGACGAGAAAGAGTCCATCCGCCGGCTTCTCCAACGAGTTCACCCCTGGCCTGCCCGTCCACGGCACGCCGCGACCGGCAAAAGCAGCGCTGGTGCTCTGGAACAGATGCCTCTGTCCAGACACGTCGTCGGTGGCCCCAAAGAAGCCGATAACGCGGTCGAGGATGAGCCAGACGAACCAGGCCCAGATGGAGTTTGGATCCGAAATCCTTGTCACGTTTCCCGTGTCGACCCAGCCGGGCCAAGAATGCACAAATGTCACGTTGGGGTTCCCGCTAGCCAGCTTCTCCAGACCCATCGTGTTCATGGTTCCGTACTGCATCTGAGCCTTGACGGCGCCAAAGTTCCCGGGCTTCTTGAGGTCCAGGTCGTCCAGGTCGATACTCGCCCGCTCCAGACGCCGGCTTACTACCAATGCTGGCAGAACCAACACTAGGCTAGGAAACGTTTCCTCAACAGGTGAGTTCTCCAATACGAGATAGCGATGATTAATACGTAAAAGACTGTGTACTTTTATACCAGCGTAACAGTGGCAGCCATGTCGCCTCACAGCATCCTACGACATCACCATGGAGTGAGGTATTGTATTCATTCAGGTAGGCTTCGAGACAGTTGTGTAGCGCGACACTGAGGCTCGGAAACTTGAAATGACAGAAACAAAGCTCCACGTAATTAATAGATAGTCTGTGAGTGATGAATCAGAATAAACACCCTTTTCTGGTTTGTAACTTGGGACCGGCTGGGATTGGAATTGAGGCTGAAATGCTGTGTGGCTGTGCTGGCACTTACACGGATTGGCTTGCCACCCGAATCTCTGTGTTACACGATTGTTGGAACAACGACAGCACAAGGATATCAGTTAAGAAATACCGAAAATGACACGCCTGGTCTTACAAGATCGTGGTTTTGGGGGTTGACTCTCCTCGCCGCTGGGGCGGGAGCTTACACAAGGTTGCCGAGTCTCACTCAAACCAGGCGCAACGCCCTATGTCCGTGCATGGTAGCACATCCGGGCCATCTGCGCCCCCCGAGGTCAGAGACAAGAGCGCTAATATTGGATGCCTGTCGACATGACGTAGAAAGAGACACGCGAGCACGACGAGCAGAGCTGCAATCAGTTTTTGAAAGAATCTTGTATTGGGTATATGGTAACAATCTAGTGGTAGGGGGAAAGCAAACCCGTCTACAAGACAAAGGAGACAAGAGACAAGAGACAAGTCTAGCGGCAACAGTCGAGAACAATGCGATCAACGCAGACAAAAGACAAACAGGATAAAGAAACAAAAACACATCCAACATCTAGCAAAGGTCCCCAGCAAAGGCAAAGAAAGGACAAGTGGCAACAAAAAGAGCGCATGTCGAACGGTGGAGAGAGAGGCCAGCCCCTCGGCCTACCCTTCCTGTCTGGTGAAGCGAGTCGAGTTGGAAAAAGAGGTAAAGAAATAAGACGTGATCAAAAAAAGAGAGGAGAAAAGGTTGCCCTGTCCAAGTAAAAGAAAAGTGCAAAAGGGCGGCGTCGGTCTATATCTTTTAGGCGTGAGCCATAGAGGATGGTCTGCTGTTCCATCACTCATCTAATTCGCCTTGGTCGATATAAAAGTACACCGGGGATCAAGAACCGCGATCCCCGACTGGTCGACAAAGGAGAAAGAATAGGCGTGTCTTGGTAGCTGGTTTTGGGCTCGGAGACTTTCCCATGAGAATAACCAGGCCCCGAGGACAATGAAGATGCCGACAAGAGCTTTGCTTGGGGAAAAGGTAACACAAGTGTATCCCGATGACTCTGTTGTTTGTCTGTTGTCGTATCTTCTCGATCGTTCTGGTTTACTCAATGTAGCGCTACTGCAGGATCTTGACGTTGCAGAGTGCTCGCTTTGAGATGGGGAAATCGTCGAAACTGCCCCCGAGTCCCATCGAAACTTATCCTTTCACAGGGCCAGTTCCGTAAACAGTGCAGCAACTATTCTTGTAGTGATGACAGCTTTGACAAACTCCGGCAGCAGTGGTGCTGTTCTCACCACCACACTTGCAACATAGCCACATGTAGAAACTCATCGCTGGGAGGCTTTGCGAAGAACAAATAGAAGATAATAGCGGACAGTGTTGAAATCCGTCAAAAGGTTGAGATGAAGGGACGACTTGTGATCTGAGAGCTGAGATGATAGAAGCTGATGATTTTATAATCGTTTTTTGGGCGCCGATTAATGACTGGCTATATACTAGATATCATATACCAGATATTGGACACACCGGTGCAAATCAGTGAGCTTCAGTCGGCGACAGTGAACAAGGCAGACTGGATCCCATGGTCGAGTGGCCTCAGAGAATGGAAAAAGACCGGGCTGACGTCAATTACGAGACCTCTGTCCCGTCCTTTTCAGTTGTAATTACCTCAAGTTGATATCCACCCCCTCCTAAGAAATAGCTGTAGTCCAATCATCCATCTTGGAGTGAGTTTTGTGCGAGTAGACTGTGGCGTTGCGAAGTTTGGGGCAACTCCAAGGAACAATGCCGTGTTTCATGGAGGAGTCACCCGTTTCTTTCAACCTTCTCGGAGCTTTCGACTGGCCCTTTCGATGACATCGGCGTGCCTCGTCGAGCGATGACTACAGCAAGTGCCCAGGAGCCAGAGCCAATCGTTGAAGAAAGCATCGTGGTCGTCGTTATGTCTAAACGAACAGCATCGTACAAGCCCCATATCCGGGGGATGCCTCCCTCCGCCCCCTCGACGTATGTATTTTCTTTGAGGATTGGGTTGTTGAAGAACCAGAAGGAGAGGCTTGTGACAAGGCGGGCGGCAGACTATGATCCTGTAACATGAGGTAGCAGGCAGGGTTAGAGAGTAGAGGCCGCCTTTTTCTGGCATAGCCCAGGAGGCACGACCATTTGTACTCTGTCCGCTCGCCTCGACATCAAAGAACAAGGAAAAGGAGGCCATGAACAAAGGGGCGTGTCCAAGGTCTGGACGCCTTTTCGCCTACCTAAGCCCCGCAGCAGCATCTTTGCACATGACAACAACGGGATGGGCGATTTGAGTTGTCCTTTCGGCTCGTTTTCAACCGAAGCATGTTTCAACGACGGCCGGCGTGAGATTGGAGTCATCTAGACTTTGTTGTGAGTTCCAAACGGGCACGTCGATGTTGGTAAGGCTCGGATACCGGGGCGGGGTCGGAACTGGTTCGGCGCGGACCTCAGACCGACCCATCACGGACATGGCCGAAACGGAGGCCGGAAAGTCGGGCGATTGCACGGGGCGAAGAGTTCGGAAAATATTCCTAAATAATCCAAGAGCATGCGGCTCTGCAATGGTGGGAAGGCTCGATTCGTGTGAGGGCTTGAAATGCAGATGAATGTGTACGCCGCCCTGATGATCTTGTGGGCAATGGGAGGGGGAACCGCCAGCAGTAGGTTGCACCATAGAACTGCGGTATACGCATGCACAGATATAGCTATAACCCGTCTTAGGATTCCTTTGCATATAAGAATAAGTCAGATAAAGAGGGTGACGAGAAAGTGCAGATACTTCCTGCAAGCTGAACGTGGGGGCTGCCCTAGATTTGGGAAGTACCTCAACAGGCTGCAGCCCATGTCCAACAGTAGCAGGTACGGACAGGCCACAACAAGATACTCAGAGACATCTTAGACTTCTAAATGAATCCAGAGACTTTGCCTGATCTTGATTGAATCAATTCTGGTAGAGAGTTTGTTTGGCCATCTGGATCATGTATGTGGGTATCCTTGAGCTCGAGATGCTTGAGTGTTTCTGTCGGGGGTTCAACTGTCTGGACGAAGAGGAAGCATTGCTTTAACTAGCGAGTATTAGCTTTCTATAAAGACCTTTTACCATGATGATGAAACACTGGTAGCATACCTTGTTGCTGTCAAAGAAGTAGTAAAGGATCGCGATGTTTTGTAGTGTGTTGTTGTGGTCTAGACGAGTCAACCAGGCCAGGAAGGGTCTCAATCGATCGACATCCCACAACAGCAGCCGAACGAGAGTTTGGAAGACTTAAAAGGTAAACAGAGAGCAGGCCATTGTTGACTTATATGCCAGACAATGCCTTATACAAACCACCCGCTATCCAGTCGAGCTGACCGATACAGAGCCGCAGCAGAGCCTCATGAGATGTTGTAGGCTGACCACGCAAGTGCACTTATAAACTGTATTGTAGTGCGCCCAAGCACTACACCATTTGGAATAGAAAAGTCCGGATGATGATGGAAAGGGTCCAATGCGACTCATGCCCATCAATGATGAGGCTCGGCAAGAAGGCGACGGATATTATGTCCAGCGACTCCAGCCAAGGTGGTTTTCTCGTCCGGCATGGTAAACAGCTGCGAAGGAGGTTGAAAGACGTGCTCGAAGGACAAAAGATGTAGATGAGGGGTTAACATAAGTTATGGAGAGCGTGAAAAGAGACATAGCTATCATCGGTGCCTTACATGCCTTACATGCCTCAGAAGAAGAATGGTAGCTAGCTTCGCGGCGTTACGAAGCCTAATGCATACATACCTGTATTATTGCTTGCATTCAAAACATTGCCAGCAAAACTTGGGCTTGGCTACGAGGCACAGGCTAACTGGAAGAAATCTAATGTGGTGCGACTATATGGCCAGGGGTGTTGCCGTCCCTGAAACTCAAGAGGATTCCAGTCTAAGTGGTCGTGAGGACGGGTCAAACCACATTAATCCGACGCTGGGGAAAGGCTTAAATAGTATTTGAACTCCAGCTTGCATTCGTGTCCTCTGAGTCAGATTTCTACATTCTTCTGTCAGTTCAGCTCCAACCGCACACTCTTATTTGCCCCTGCTGACGTGGAGGCAATGCGCAACGAATATAGAATATTTCAGCTCGTATTTATCAGCCAAAATTTCTAAAATAAGATAAAGTAGCTGGCTGATCCGGACCTTGGGCTTGATAAACCAGAGTATTGGTAGAAGCGGGTAGAATCATCCATGGCGAATCGAGTCTGCATACAGGTCGTTTGCCCAGACAATATACGTCTGACAGTTTTGATTTGACGCCAGGAACACGCTTCAGTGGCATTTCAGAAAAGATAGAACCATGAAGATCGTCGCCCGGGGCAAGAGATGACAGCCAATCGAACTGTGCAGCACGTATTCGGGCCATAATATCATTTAGTGAATTATCGCTTTGTTGTTGGTTTGCGATGTTGGTTGAAGCCGATCCAGCTGAGACACATACTTGCAAGGGAAGCTATACAGTGTCGCTTGCAAGCGTCACACTTTAGATCTAATACCGAGGTGAGGAAGCAGCTTTTGGATCG
Organism: Fusarium zealandicum; assembly: GCA_013266195.1. Lineage (NCBI taxonomy): Eukaryota > Fungi > Ascomycota > Sordariomycetes > Hypocreales > Nectriaceae > Fusarium > Fusarium zealandicum. Next base: position 16,889 of record JABEYC010000335.1, read on the forward strand.
ATAGAAGGAAACATTCGCTCTGCATTATCTAGTATGGCCAAGTAATGAGAATGAAGTTTTTTATATATAAACAAAAGTCGATTTAAATATAGTTGCGGTTTTGGCTCTTTGCATGCGTATTGCAGCACCTATCTCCGTCGGAGCGCAAGGTTGATGACTGCATCGTGGTAGGTAGTAAAATAGATATAAGAACCTCTCGTCCCCTTTGTTCTATTAGATCTCAACCTGCTCTTCTGATTATCTCTGTCTTCTTGAAATACGACCAAAGAAAGCCATAACCTATCGGGAGTTGTAGAAGCCAAGACGGTTCAAGATGTCTGAAGCGATGGAACTGCACAGTGTGAAGAGGCAGGTGGAGCAGCCCGAATCTCCGAGTCTGGATGCGACACCACCAAATGAGATCATTACCCGGCCAAGATCGACACACTCGAATTCGACATCAGCCTCAGCCTCGGGTTCAACGTCACCCTCGATCTCACCTCGGACCTCGTATACCGGCGACTCCTCCCTCTACTCTTCTGACGACGGCCACGATGACGCGATGCCCTCCCCGGCTACCAGCAACCGCGCCGAGACTCGGTGGACGGTTCGCATAATGCCCTTCGTCATCCTCGCGGCTCTTGCTTACGCGACATACGCCGTTGTTGCGCATCTCTGTAGTAAGTAGGCATGTTCCTTACGCGTATGCGTCGCCCAAACTGACATGTTCTAGTCGACTACCTCCTCAGACAGAAGAAGAAGACGGCCGTCGCCATCGTTCTACTGGTCCTCTACTTTATCATCTTCATCCTGACCGTCGCATCCTACCTACGATGTTTCCTGACGATACAATTTAATACGGGCTTCGTCCCCTTGTCGACCGAACGAGAAGCGCTTGACCACGAGCGCAAGGAGACGCAGAAGCGAGGAGGAGACGTTGAAGCCCTGACCTGGGTCCCGCCCGACCAGAGCCCCGATAGCCCAGGCCTCGAGGCCTTTTACAGCAAGGACGTCTTTGTCTGCGAACTCGATGGCCGTCCAAAGTGGTGCTCCGAGTGCAGAGCTTGGAAGCCGGATCGCGCTCATCACTCGAGTGAGCTTGAGCGCTGTGTGCGCAAGATGGATCACCTGTGCCCTTGGGTCGGTGGCATGGTGTCGGAAACTTGTGAGTACCCAGAGAAACAGACTTGATGTACCTCTGCTAACATATCGACAGCCTTCAATTTCTTTGTCCAGTTCACATACTACTGCACCTTCTTTTGCGCCATGTGCATCGCCACAACTGCGTACTCGTTCCGCCTGCAACAGCGGGATGGGCAACCGACAGATGTCCGCCTCATGGTGGCTCTCGCTCTTTCAAGTTTCCTTGGCTTCTTCAGTCTAATCATGGCCTTTACGGCATTTCGCTTTGTTTTCACAAACATCACCAACATTGACATGTTCCGGAAGCAACAAACCTTCCGACTGGCCGTCCGCGTGCCGCAGAGCACTCAACCCACGGATCAGTATCAAACAATTACTTACCCACTTACTGCATCTGCATGGGGTCCAAATGGCCCCGAGATGGGCCGGGTCCACGGAATGGGCCAGGTTGACGGCGCGGACCACGACCATGGCGCCGCACCGGAGTCTCTGGGCCCGGTGTCAACAAGGGACCGACAGGCCCAGCGCAAGTTCGCCATTCTCACCACCGAGCCCGGCGAGAACCCCTGGGACGTCGGACCATGGAGGAACTTCAAGTCTGTCATGGGCAACTCGATCATTGAATGGCTACTGCCCATACGGCACTCTCCCTGCTGCAACCACGACAGCATGGTGAGCGACTACGAGTTTGGTCCCCTAATTGAGGAGCTGAAGAGACGGTACGGGATCACCGAGGACGAGAGTCCCGCTAATGATGGCATCGAGATGCAGAGTGCCGAGGAGCTGAGGAGATAGGTGCTGAAGAGATATACCCCTGGAGTATTAGCGATTGGTTCTTATAGTATACGGTACATGAGAGGCGAAGAGATGGACATGGATGAAGTTTTTAGCGGGTTCAAGACATACTTAATACATACAGATAATTAGAAAGATGCGGGGAAATTGATGAATATTAATTTTGATTTGTCTCTATGAGCTGATTTGAACAAGCCAAATCATGATGTAATGGTGTAGGTTGTCTGACCGTCTACATAAGCCCTTGTCGTCTTTTTTCAACGACCAGGAGATTTCCGACTAGCGAGTAAAGATAACTATACTGAAACGCTGCATACATAGTCTTCTGATCATAGCCTGAATCGAGTGTTGGCTTGCATAAGACTGCCTAGAGGGCTGGCGATAGGGAGACTACAAAGCTGTCTAATCCCAGCTACCTGACCAGCAGCTCATATACCCGGAACCAATAGGAAATTGCAGATATGTATGTGGAAACGGACTATGGGCCAGCCTGCTTCAAGAGCCAAGCCCCATTGCCATGTTGACTTTACCTTATCTACCAACATACTACTGCCCACCAACCACTACCCGGCGTCTCCAGAGAAGCGCCGTCAAGATGTATACTTTTCTACAGACACATATCCGAGTATTTTTTTAGATGTGCGATCAATAAACGAAACAAAAAGACTAGAGTCAACTGCAAAAAGAACATACAACATTGGGGATTCGCTAGTCGTCACCGACCTAGCTACTAATCCAACTCTTGCCAGGTTATCGATGGGAGATCAGACGGGATCCCGAGTTTTCTGGCAGATGTGATCGTATGTGTCTAATGTAGTGACAAACAGAGGTTATGCATTTGGGCCGTGGTTGATGATGGCTGTGAGAGTCAAGGCCGACCAGACACTACAGGATAGATGGTGAATAGAGGTAAACTATGTCGAATTTATAGCCTTTACACATAGAAATCTATCTGGTTATTTCTAGCGAGACGGAATATGTGTCGCTAAAGGAGATGTGCTGGAGATGAAAGGGCGTAGTGGCTGCATGTTGAGGTTTCTCTTGGCACGTTGCGTAGGTCTCGGAAGGGATCACGACTTTCTAAGGTCTTGGTAACTTTTCGATTATGAACCGAAAATAGTTGAATCAACATGATTAAATACACACGATTTGTTTCGTGTGGTTGTGGTGACTCGTGCTTGGGTTAGCGATTAAGGGCCACTTCCCGGGTCCTCGGCGGTCGGTTTTAAATAGCATATAAAATGAGGGGGAAAAAGATAAGTAGCAAAAATCAAAACTCAGATAAGAAGAAGAATGAATAAAAGTTGACAGGATAAAATATGCTTGGTTGAGTTGCAAGAAGTGTGAGGCTGGTGGTCGACCCCTCAAGGAGGAGTGTCAATATACCTGAATCTGAAGAGGGGGCTGCTTGTTTTATGTCAGGTTCAATTCAGATCTCAAGACCCACTATATCAACCAGAAACATCTGCTCAATCGTTTCTTCGGCCGAAGGCCTTCAGAAACTCCGTCAAGGTCATGTTGGACTGTGGCTCTTTATACTCGGGCCCATTCTTCGTTTTCCACGACCGGGGAAATCTAGACAAGACGTCGGTGGGTCCTCTATATGCAGGTGTGGTGGGGCCCGACACATCACCTAGCAACCAATCACAACCTGCATTGTTTTCTAGTCGCAACATCTAAGTCTCATCAAACCTCCACCATATCCAACTTCATGCCCTTTCAACCACGCGGATACGCCCAATCGCTGGACACCCCGACGCCGCCCGCTCGTATGAGGGAATTCCGATCCCGGCTGAACTGAGACCTTGGATCCTCGTGACGGTTGCTCCTGCATGAGACGCGAGAACGCGAGCACCCTCAGACGAGAGAGGACCCGACCAGACTTGACAAACGCCCGGTCGCCAAGCGCATGATGCTGATCCATCGCTGTTCTTCATCTCCGTCACCGCCCGAGAGATGCCATCTTCCCCGCTTCACCGCCCCTCGGGGGCTTCGTCGCCGCTGAATGAGTCCGGATGGCGGCGCTCGCAGTTCACGTTCCGCCAGCTCTCGCAGCTGGCCTCGTCCAACACCTCGAACCCCTTGCGCGTTATTGCTCACATCGATCTCGATGCCTTCTATGCCCAGTGTGAGATGGTTCGACTCGGTCTTCCCGAGGACAAGCCACTTGCGGTTCAGCAATGGTATGTTTCGACTTGTCCTGTCTGCCTGCCCGTTTGAGATGTGGTTGCATGCATCGCTTCCCTCCTCTACCTTGCCCTTTCACCTTCCAAGACCAGACTTTGTGGCTTTTTTCCCTCTCTCGTATATGTTCCAGGATGTTCTATTGGCCTGAGACTTGAGCCTGTTGTCTGGCCGTCTTGCACTCTGATTGGGTTCTTCGAGAGGTTTCATTGATGGCTTGTGTTGTGCTACCCGTCGCAGCTCAGGATGATCAGATCCCATGAAATTACCCCCACAGACAAGCATTGTCTATCCTCTCACCTGCAAGAGGCTTGTCTTGGGTGAATCATTCTCGACTGACTTCTCCTCATCATCGTCGCAAGTGTCGTCTGTCCCAGTTCTGTTCCGAGTGGAGATAGCCTCGTTGGCCCGTTCCCAGAATCGACTCCATCTTCCCTTGAGACTATACTCTCAGGCCATGACTGGCTACTCATAATCATTGGCTCATGTGCCCTCTAAGTGCTTACCTCTCGACTCGTCTGTTAACCCATGCTCAACTCGCGTCTTGGCCCTGTTCTCGCCCCAGCTTCCGCAACGAGTGTCGTTTCGTCTTTGCCAACCTAAGTTCCGATTGAAACCCCCCTGCATGCCCCTCTATTGCCATGGCCTAGCTGTCTCCTCAGTTGAATGTTAACTTGCTTTAATTGGTTGGACAAAGTCGTCAAAGGACCCATCCGTTGATGTGCTCTCCTTTACCGGTTGTCTCTCGAATCCCAATCCCGGTCTTGCTATCCCGTTGCTCTCAAGTCCCCGGAGTCAATCTCTAAACTCGCCCGCAACACTTCATTGAAGCTTGGGCTTTCATGTTAATTCCCTATTCTTTTTCTCTTGTTCCGGCATACTCCTCGTTCTTCATGACTTACGAATACGGTAGCATTATCTCCGGAAGATACTGACATTATCGCAGGCAGGGACTCATCGCCGTCAACTATCCTGCTCGCGAGTCAGGCATTAGTCGCCACTGCAATGTAGACGAAGCAAAAAAGCTCTGTCCCGAACTCATTGCTCAGCATGTGGCCACATGGAGAGAAGGCGACGACAAGTGGGCGTACAGAGATGATGCCGCTGCCAACATAGCTATCGACAAGGTGTCTCTTGACCCGTATCGTCTGCAGTCAAGAAAGATTCTGGCAACGATCAAGGATGCTCTGCCTTCTGACCTGCAAAAGGTGGAGAAAGCAGGCATAGATGAAGTATTCTTAGATCTCTCAAGCCAGGTTCATTCGATCCTTCTGCAGCGTTTCCCGGAACTGTCAAACCCGCCGCCATACGATGATCCGACTGAAAAACTACCCCTTCCATCAATTGTAGCTCTGGATTGGCAAACCGATGCTCTGGTCGATCTCGAGGAGGAGGAAGAGACAATTGATCCAGACTGGGATGATGTTGCAATCCTCATCGGCTCAGAAATTGTTCGCAAAGTAAGGGCCGAAGTACGACAGAAGTTGGGCTATACATGCTCCGGGGGAGTAGCCAGCAACAAGCTTCTCAGCAAGCTGGGATCTGCCTTCAAGAAGCCCAACAAACAGACCGTTGTACGCAATCGGGCGGTCTTGTCCTTCATGGCTGGCTTCAAAATCACCAAGCTACGAAACCTGGGCGGAAAATTGGGCGAACAGATCGTCTCTACTTTCGACACGGAGGGTGTCGCTGACTTGTTGGAGGTGCCATTGACAAGCATGAAGTCGAAACTTGGACATGACACTGGCCTCTGGGTCTACAACACCATCCGAGGCATCGACACCAGCGAGGTCAACTCACGGACCCAAATCAAGTCGATGCTGTCAGCCAAATCCTTTCGCCCCACTATCAGCTCTCAGGAACAAGCTGTACGCTGGTTGCGAATATTTGCGGCTGACATCTTCGCTCGGCTTGTCGAAGAGGGTGTTCTGGAGAACAAGCGGCGGCCTCGAACGATGAATCTACAACATCGTCATGAAGGCCAAATGCGGTCAAGGCAAGTTCCCATTTCCCAAGGGAAGACGTTGGATGAAGAGTGCCTCTTTGACTTGGCCAAGGACCTTCTCGGACAGATCATCATCGAAGGGAGGGTCTGGCCTTGTGCAAACCTAAGTCTTAGCGTAGGTGGACTTGAGGATGGTGTCAAGGGCAACATGGGCATTGGCGCCTTTCTCGTCAAGGGAGAGGAAGCAGAAGCTCTTCGGTCGTCAACGCCTGAGAGCCGCTCAGGATCTACGGGAACCGAACACACATCAAAGAAACGCCGCGTCGAGGAAAACGGGATTCAGAAGTTCTTTGCAAAGAGACCATCCAACGACAGAAGCCCTTCCTTCGAACCAGCTGCTTCTAACCAAGCCCCAAAGGCCGACAGTGTTACCTCTAAGCGTGACTACGACGGCGGCGAAGCCGATATATCTATTCACCAGAACAATGCATCAGATACAGAGTTTGCGAGTACGAGCGACTTTGCAGATTCTCAGGCGGATCATGCTCGGCAACAGCCCACGGACTTACTTGTGTGTTCTCGCTGTAACGAGGTCTTTGGAGACCCAGATTCGCTGCAGAGCCACGGAGACTGGCACATGGCCATGGACCTACAGGAGGCAGAACGTGCCCAGCTTACCTCCGTCGAGCGACCCTCTGCTCCGCGTAACTCGTCACAACAGACGCGAGGAACTTCGTCGAAACGCGGCCGTGGAGGGAAATTAGAGCAAGGGCAGAGTCGGCTGAGGTTTGGGTGAAGGCTTCGAGCATGGTGACAGCACACGCCGGGCAAGGAGAAGAATCGACCAGTCTCGAACTAGAAAACCGAAACCATCGTCTTTTTATGATAGCACCCTCGATCAGAGCTTGAGACGTTGGCAGAAGACGGCCATGGGAGCCGGGACTTGGAAAATACATCATGCCAGGAGAAATATCAGCAACGCCTCAAGCCAAGCGGAGCTCATCGAGAGCATCACGGTGGTATCGTCAAACGTGCATTATAGCACGTCGCACGAGAAGCTCTGCGCGGACCAGGGCTACAACATGGTTGTACAAAACCTCTGAACTACGGACTACACCAGCATCGGCTGTGCGACAAAGCATTCCCAACGGGGACACCTGAAACTCGCCGAAGCAGAAAACGATGTTACAGGCCGGGGGATTTGCGATTGTGCGGTAACACAGGTCATGTCAAGACGGGTGAGGCGGCATGACAGGCCGATAAGGCAATGCGGACTGCCGAACGCGTATCAAGACAGAGGACCACGCGTCGCGAACTACAACTGGCTCCGGTAAATAACGTACAGACGCTTGACGACCGAGGACAGCGGACGAACCGGAAGCGAAGTCGGTCGGTCAGTTGCGACATTGAGAGCGTGATTGCGTGGGATGGATGCCAAGTTGTTCTCAAGTTGTGTTCACTTCGGCTGGCAGGACAGACATGATTGGATGATAGCGGCTTGGGCACCGAATGGAGGGTTCCAGCCAGCAGACAGGCAGCGCTTGGTTGGGCTTGAAATGGTGCAAGGCATTGATACCCAACACGACCTTGCAAGTTCAGCGCGGCCAAGACAACCACTCAAGGATAAGCCTCTGGCTCCTAACGTATGCAGCTGAGGTAATGCTGGAATATTGCAACACCTGACAACCATGGCGTTGTGGAAACACGTTGCCAGTCATGTGTGGGCGTCAAAGATTGGACCGACGCCCGGCGCGCGAGACGACCGGGACATGGCAGCGAGAAATAAGGAGCCAGAGGAGCAAAGATGCCCAACATGCCCCGAGACAGTTGGGCAAGCAAGGGACACGATGCCACCGGGAAGGGAACACGGAGACACGGACGGGGCGGGCGGCACCCTTGACGGAGTTATCTGGCGGACCATCAACCTACGTGTCGCCTGGAGATGGGATTTGGCGTGGGATCAGTTGAGAATTCGAGTCTCGGATACCTTGGACGAGATATAAAGCAGCGTCATGAGGTGGCTGGAAGATTTTGCTGGTTCCTGAAGGGTTACATACCAGACCACTCTCAACATTCCGCTTTTCGCGCCTCGAGATAGTTTTCTTGTGGACCACTCGGTTATTTTCAGACGAGAACCATTTTCCCCATACTAGTCGACACGGGTTCCTTGGTTTGAGTGTAGAAAGACGTCATCGCTAGCCTCATTATCAAGATATCACGACCACGAGGCCACGGTTTCCAGCCCCTCAACAGGTGCTGATCGTCCGGGGAGAGACAGAGTTTCCAAGCTTGGAACAGTACCGGCCGTTGTCGTTCTGCCCAAGGACGATCGTAACTTGAAGAGAGGACGGTGTATCGCCAGCTTCAGGGAGAGAGGGACGTTGGGCATCGTCGAAACAAGGGATAGCCTTGTTCACGGCGACGTTGTTTGTCGCGCCAGTCGAGTCGATCCGAGGGGAACTTGACAGCAGAAGCGCCAGCACGGGCAAGGCGGTGATCTATTGACTATTGTCAGACGGGCCCGATTTCTAATAAACCGTCGACGGATTGAATCCCCATGTTCCGTCGGTTCAACTTTTGACACTGGATAATTTTGACGCCAATCCACGCTATCGCGCAAATCAAGAAGCGAACCACGTTGCAACCTGGACGGCGCCGTTTTACCCCAATGAAAGCGAGGGCTTGTAGTTGCATCTGTCACACCACGCGGTGCAAGGTACGCGACTTGTATGAGTCGAGAGATCAACAGACAAACAGCACAGAAACGAGCGGCGTTTATCCGTTACCGCCATCATTGCTCACTTACGAGGAAACGGCGGGCTGAGCAGCGACTCACCGGCCAGAGGGAAAAGGCAGAAGCTGGAGTCGTTGACAGGAAGAGCGCTCTGGACCAACAGCAGCCCAGCCTCCTCTGGTGCCCAAGCTCAAGACACCGCCAGAGCCCAACACCAAGCCCGACAAGGCAGAGACAGAGGAGAGGCGCCAACCGGATCTGGCTCTGGGGGGCCGGGACCAGTCCAACGGTCAATCAGAAGCGGCCGCCACTGGATGGACCAGGGTCTGGGCCAGGATTGGGGCCGGGATCAGGGCTTCCACGCACGAGGCCAGCAGATGCCGCAGGTGGTTGACGTTGGGCTCGGCCAGGGAGAGGGACAAGTTGGTGCAGCCAAAGAAGAGTTTGTGGCACCAGGGACAGCAGCAGCAGCAGCATCAGCAACT
>JABEYC010000336.1:0-12276 GCA_013266195.1 Fusarium zealandicum
TAGCTGAAAAATAGGGGTAGCCGAAAAATGGGGGGGCCAGCTTATGACACAAACTTGATCCATGCGCTGATTCCTAATGCCAAGATTCAACATGTGTAGAACGGAACCATGGCGGGATACATGGTTGATAGTCTTGTTACTGAACCTATACTACGCGTACTGTCCTCAATCCTTTAAATGGGGTTAAGTATCGCTCTACCAGATAGGGATATCATTATTAGAGCCCCAAGAGTGGCCTATTTGCGCAATTCATTTGCCGTCAGCCCTGCTTGCTCTGTCTTCTAGTCCCAGATCAAGATACTTCAAGATACCTCCACTATCTATGTCACAGGCCCGGCCGACAACAGCTTCTGAAAACTTCAGACAACAGCTTCTGAAAACTTCAGATCACTTTGGAAGAATTATGAATCGTGTCTCAAGAAGCGTATTGCCCTCGACTGACCGAACCCCTGTGAATCGGTGTAGATACGTTATTGTGCCGGTCTGATCATTGATGCCTGAAGGCTGCTGTGAAACTATAGACTGTGTGCACTTAGTATTGAGATACAACATTCCTTCAGCATGCTTGAGTTTAGTCTGCGCTTACGGCGATATGTAGGGGCCCAAAACAAAGATACTACCCGTCAAACCGTAGTGTGACGTGGTATCGATGAGTTCCGGTGTCCTTTCCCGCTTGGCACCAGACATAAAAGACCCAATACGGGGCCGGATAGCTCCTGGGATATTGTCTTTCCGAGGATTAAAGGTCTTGTAGACGGTCGGATGAACACAGTACCCTTGCTTCTTGGAGGATGATCCTCTCGCGGTATATTCAAAGCTCAGAGTCTGTCTTTCTTTCTAGCATCCCCGATTTCTTTGTTTAGCTTATCAAAGAATCTCTCATGGTTAACCAGGGCGATAAAACTGTCGAAATCTTCAACGTTGCCTACCTTGAGCTTGGGGAGTTCTTATTAGTGATGCTTGTTACATTTTGGCCAGACAGACTCTATGACGTAGAGTTGGGACAACGCGGAACCCAAAGGTCACCATGGACAAGAAATAGATACGGTTACTTGTGTGGACCTCGCTCATGAGAAGGAACTGGATCATGCGAACCTCGCTTGCCTTTCTTGACCTTGTCATCGAATCCAAAGGGGTGTTGTTGAATCCAGACCGAAACCCGTGTTGAACCTGCTGTCTCCTGATAACAAACCTGAAGTGCGGCAAGATCCAGGGTATGGCTAACAGTTTGAGCTATACACTTCTCGAGGATCGCGAACAGTGTATCACTAATACGTCTATGTGAAATACACTAGCCCCAGGGGTATACAATTAAATCGCGTAGGGATCTGTTTCTGGGCGTATGGGATATCTGAATCGTCGGGCTATCGAGAAACGAGGTGCTGTTGAGCGGACACAGCATATAGTGAACGCATTGAAAAGATCCAAGGGCAGTCAGTAGGTGCTGATACTACCTAGTACTTTGATAAGTCTAACCACACATCATCTGCTGTTTCAGAGCTGACATGATCTTGAGAAAACGAATGGCTGATTCAATACACATTCTCAGCATTGACTCGAACGGCGAAGGCGAGAGACGAGTATTACCACCCTGACCGCCCGGGCTCAGCAGTGGCTTCAAGAGAGAGAAAAGGACCGGTCTGACAGTTAAGATGACACCATAGACACTTCCAGTCAGCGATTGGCTTTGCTCCATCCGTCGTTACAGACCTGATGAAGCAAAAGATGCAAGGTAGCCGCTTCGCGAGAAACCGGATAATCCGGCTGCCCAATCAGGCGTTCTCGGAGGACCAGTGAGGCCTCGGCAAAACGTGAGAGAATTTCCTTGATCTCAAACAGAAAGTTCCGTTCCGGTTCAGGTACTCCGTGGATGACTACCATGCTGTCACGGTGAGTTGATGCAGCTAGAGAAAGGGGCCACGGGTATAGTTGTACCGTCGAGGATCTTGCCTCGATGAGACGAGAGAGTAGCATGAATCGCAAACGCATTTTGGCGTCCATCTCCCGCTCTGATACCGGGAAATGGGATAGTTATATCGTCGTCGCGCATGATCGAGGGGCTGCCGAGCATGACAGCCGTCTTCCTATCGATACAGTACACGGTCCACAAAAGCCTCCTCTAATGGTCAATATTTGATGATTGCAATTCTTCGGGAAAGAGCTTGTTCATGAGTTTTAGGACTGAAATCCGTAATGCTTGTACGATCTGAAGAGCCCAAGTTAGCAAGAACAAGAGTGGCGATCAAGTCGCAACGACTCACAGTGACATATGACTCTTGCAGCAAGTCTGTGGCGTGTATGAACAGCGCTGCCAAGCGGAGTATCTCGATCGACAACAATGGTTCCTCGTAGAGCCTACGTATTTCTGGCATGGCCCCTATAGCGCGGGTGAAATAAAGTATCCCGGACGGTTCAAACTCAGAGTGTCCCTTGACAACATCGACTTGGCAAACGCAAGCACGAGCAGCATCTGAAGATGCCACAGCGTCACGGTTCGGGCCGGGCCATTTGAACGTTGTTCGTAAAACTCCTCAGTTTCTGGAGGAAAAGTTCAGGCTCAAAGATAGTGTAGAGAGAGCCAGTGTGCATGAGTCTCGAGTGACTCAATGCGGGCATGTAAGCGGTCAAGGTACCTGTATCCATCCATTAGTAATGGCTTCATTACCAGAGCAGAAATACCCTTTCTACCGATATAGAGGTTTTTCTCTCTTTTCCCTCGTAGGTGCATGTCTCTTTACGCTTGACGCATGGTGTTCTCCCTGAACAACGAGTCTTGCTATTGCGACAGCCCGTACAGCTACAAAAGTCGGCCTGAACAAGAGTACATGTGGTTTTGCAGGAACTGCGCGTTCGACGCGTGCTTGCGTCTACGCGTGCTCGAGCGAGTTGACCGTACACTTATCTCGTCGTCTATGTTGCTTGTTGAGAAGAGGTTAGATCTAAGACGGCGTCGTGGAACGGCCCGCACCAAGTCCTGGACGCCGGGCCGCCCGTCTTACGGGGCAACGATAAGGGCCCGTCCACTAGAAGCCGCTGGAACATGGAACAACCTAGGGGTCGAGTTGTCTTCCAGGTTCTTGGGTTCTCCAATTTCGGTCCAATCAAAGCGGCTTCCATGTGATGACTAAGACGGGACGGGCGGGCATTAACTCATCGGTGCCTGCGCATCTGCCTGTGCAGTGCGGCAGTTCAGGGGCCTGCAGGTACGTACCTTGGGTGCCCGCAGCCCAACCTCTTCATTTAACCAGCATCGCAACTCCGTGCAGCAGTAATTCCTGTTAGAGGACAAGATGAGCATGGGGCCGTTACGTCTCTACTTGAGGGTCTCACTTATAGAAACTTGTCATGTATTTCAGTTTCATACTGGAGTATATTCAGTGATATTTTGCAAAGTTGTAGGCTCTTTGCGCGGTATCAATTCTATAGAACAGCTACATGCTCTATCGTTGATTATCGACTCTCCGTGTTGCCCCAGAGCAACGGTAGCGCCAGTGAAAGAAGCAAACAAGGGGCAGCCAACGGCCAGCAGCCAACCACCAACCGTCGAGCTGCAAAGCATCAAATCTCTTGAAACTTGCAGCTAACGTTGTCTGACCTTGATATCTGCATCTATTCACATTTCATCACCACTTTTTACCTCTTTCTGCCTCAGTCACTTCATCATCCGAGTCGGCTCATTCACCTCGATACCCCTGTACATCTCTTGCGTCTGCAGCGTGCATCTGGTTGCTCTGCTAAACATCAACACCAAACAAACAGACCCATTGTCTCGATTCAAACGACAAGCCATCTCATTCACTCCCCCCAAAACGCCCTTTTTGGGGCATCTCCCTGGGGTGAATGTCTTCATACACTCTCTCCGCCGCAACAATGTCTCATACAACTCGACGCCGGGGACCTCGTGGCCAGAGCCGTATCAAACCAGATCCTGATACTGCTGCCACTGACACTTATTCCATCCCCGAATCTGGCACTGTCAACCCTGATCTTCATAACATTCCCTCCGCCGCATCGACCTACGGTGACAGCTCAACCCACATCCCCCCCGACCAGTCTTTCTATCATCACGGCAGATCGGATGCACGTAAGTCCATACCCTTGACTCATCTTGCGGCCCTTCATTCTAACACATCTTTCCCTAGCAACACCAAGCGAGCGTCTCACTGACCCTGAACCCTTGCTTCGAGAACTGAGGATGCGACCCGCCGCTGCCGCCGAAAGCCCGACCAGCCAGGTCCCTGCTGATGGAAGCTTCTTCCAGGCTTCATTCCAGGACATCGGAAAGAAGCTCAAGGCATGCAACGACACCCTTGGTGAGTTGCAGCAGCTTGGTGTATCTCATGATGTGCCCCTGCCAGAGCTCGTTCTCGTCGGCGACCAGTCTGCGGGCAAGTCCAGCTTGATGTCAGGACTCGCCAACCTTGATCTGCCTCGGAGTGAAGGTACATGCACGCGATGCCCTCTACACATTCGTGTTTCTCGAAGCCATAACTCATCGTGCCGTGTGTGGCTACGCAAGGAGTACTCCTACCAGCCTCCAGAGGGGCGGTCCATCTCGGAGAGCGATGTCACTGATCGGGATCCCTTCTTCCCTTGGCGCAAGCTCGCGGTCACTGCGGTGCACGAGTTCAAGACCATGATTGATCATAGTGAGATTGAGGATGTCCTTCGCTGGGCCCAGATCGCCATTCTCAACGATGACAAGAGCCCCGAGCTCTTTGTCCCTGGCTCCGGTTCCATCGCCTCCAGTGTTCCCATCGATAGGGCCGCGGACACGGTCACAGCCAAATTCTCACCAAACATTGTCGCTCTCGAGATCAAAGGCCCTGAGCTCCCCGATCTTTCATTTTACGACATGCCCGGCATCTTCCAGAACCCGGCTGATGCGCGCGACGACTATCTCGTCAGTGTCGTGAGAAACCTGTCCAAAGAGTACATCCAGCACCCCTCGGCCATCATCATGTGCTCCATGCCCATGAACAGCGATGCTGAGAATTCGGCGACATTTGGCCTCACACGGAGACTCGGCGCACTCAACCGGACAATCGGTGTCCTCACCAAAGCAGACCTAATCCCTGAAGGTGGCAATCACGACCAGTGGCTCGCAATCATGAACGAAGAAGCCCATAACACTGGCCTGGGTTACTTCATCACCTCTCGGCCGCAGGGCAAGGACCTCGACGAGTTGAAGAGCTGGGAGGATCGTGTTTTCATGACCAACTCATTCGACAAATGGCCTACGGCTTTTCACCGATTTGCAGACCGCTGTGGTGTTGAGAAGCTAAAGGCTTTCCTGTCGGAGAAGCTTGGTCAGGAGTTTGCAAAGAGGTACGTGATCCCACAAGAGCGGCCAAGGCCAGTCATTTGAGATGTACTAACATCATCACTAGTCTTCCGCACATCAAACATACTCTGCAACGTCACCTAAACAAGATCGTGGAGCAGCTCAGCAAACTCCCGGAACTTCCTTCCAATGTCGAGCTCGAGGTTTTAACCAGCGTCATGGAGTTTGGCGATCTTGCGAAAGCGAAGCTTGGGCCCACAGAGTTCTCGAAGCAGTTCATGCCTCTGCCCGAGACGTTCCGCGACTGTTTACTAGAGATGAAACCCAAGTTTACTCTCAAGGACAGCAGCGACATCCCCGTCATGGAAATCTCAGACGACGAGTCAGATGCTGGGTCAGTTGTCACCGCTACCAACGCCAATACACCCAGCAAGCGCCGGATGATGGGACCGCCCACGACACCATCGAAGCGAGCCCGAGTTGACCATACACCCAATGGGAACCCGTTTAATGGGCACATCAAGCCAGAGGATGGCAGAGGGAGCATGCCTCCGTTCTCACCCGCCGCTCGTCGACAGGCTTTCCCCCCACCGTTTACCCCATTCACTGGTGTTGGGCGAGGATTCCGAACACTTCGCCAAGTCAGAGACGAGATTCGGGCCAAGACCCGAGCCGGAATGCCCGACATCATCACCGAAGAGGTGTACAACGACATGTGCCGGGAGGCTATCAAGCCTTGGAATGGACCGATGATGGCTTTCCTCAATCAGATTATGAACCTGTTGAGTAGCATGCTTGAGTCGGCGCTGGAGCAGTCTTTTGCAAGACTCAACAAGCGGCTCATCTACCGGGAATGCCAGAAGGTTCTGACAGAGTACCTCGACGAGCGTCGTCGCGAGACTCTGACTGCGCTTGATGTCGTGTATCGCCTCGAAACGTATGGCTTGTTTACCGTCAACCAAGAGGCATTCCGTCGATACCAAAAGGACGAGCAGATCCTGCTGACGCGATACCGCCACCAAATGCGGATGCAGGCTGCCGGCTACGGCGATGGTCGACCGCCGGTCCCCTGGGAGACCCTGACCGAGGAGAAGAGAGCGCAGGACGACAGGCGACGAGAGGGCGAGCTCGCCAAACTTGGGCCGGATTCGTTCGAACGAGAGCTCGAGGTAGTGGCTTACGTTAGGGGGTACTACCGCCTTGCAGCGTTGCGGTTCGCAGACGCAATCACGCTACACATCACCAATGGCATGATCCCGCACATCCAGACTCAGCTCCCCTTCTATCTGGACCGCAAGCTTGGCCTCCGAGGCGCTGACGCCACGAGCAACTACGAGCGGCTCATGGAGGAAGATGCGGCCACGGCGTCTAAGCGAGACACGCTCAGGGGAGAGCGGGAGAAGTTTGTCAAGGCATTGGAGAGCATCGACCAGTTGGAGGCTGGGTCCGCGAGCAGCACCATATCGGAGGAGCAGCAGTCCGATGTCACGGCCGACGTGGCCATGATGAGCGGCGCCCTGCAGGAAGAGTATTGAGCTTTCGGTGTCGCGAGGTCAATAGACGAGTGAGAGGTTTGTGTCGAGAAGGCGTCAAAGGGATCTGTTTTTCGTTACTTGTTATTAGATGGAGCTGAGAGGGTACGTCTCCGGAAAAGCTTGTTTGTGTTGTCAAGATTTGCTATCATCTCATCTTGTTCGGTATAGGGGACGATGAGTTTGTGTCCTGCAAGACTTGGAGTTTGCGGGAATCTGTACAGTAACGCTTTGTCTTTGAGGTGGACATCGAGGGAAGGGCCCGTCTTGGAGGACTCGCTTGCGTCGCCGACGAGTGTATCGGACGTTGAAGGAACGTTGTAGTTGGGCAAAATAGCTAAAGGATAGGTAGCAATGGACGACGATATTGCAACCACGCTGAGGACCGTATTGGTGGTCGAGCTGACCTCTGAAGGAGGAGGCGCAGTTGAAGGTGACGATGCGGGACAAACGGAGGATCTAGGCTCTTGAATGAAAGCAAAGAGAGGATTGGTTCCGTTTGTCCGTCTCTTGGAGCCTAAATTCCGGCAAAAGAGAGAGACTTATTGAAGTGTTTGTCGACAACATCTCACCCGCGTTTGTATGTGTGTGGCGACCCCGGATCGCCAGCTACCCGGACGGCCGACGATCCGGCGGGGGCCCAAGACACACAGAATCGTGGGAAGCCTCTATCCTTGGATGAGAATGCCAAGGATCGAGAGCTTATGTCTCTCGGCCAATCGAGTTGGGTCTTGTTTTGACATCTGCACACCTCTTTCGATATCAGGCTGTAGCTCGTTTGCCCGTTTCCATCACGAGCCTCAATATGAAAGGGGGGGGAATACCCAATAAATGCAAGACCATGGTGTGTGTGCTTCCATCTCGTCTGTCGGCATCTCTCCCGCATCTCCGTCGACGGGGCTGGGATTGCTCCACATGGTATCTGTAGACTAGAAACAGGGGGGTTCTTTTGTTCTTTGATGGGTTCTTTATGCGGACCTCGCCTGATGGATGTGCGTCTTGGCCGCCGAGGTCCATGATGAGGGCAAGGCGAAGAGTCGAGGCTCAAGTCCCATCAGTCTTCCGAGATGCGAGCACAATCCGAGTGGATGACTTGGACTCTGCCCAACATCAAGATATTCCACAAGTCTCATACTCCTCGTCAAGTTGATCCCTTGCAGGTGGCAGCTCACGAGACAGTCTCAGACTACGGACATTTCCGTGATAATCGCCAGTTTCTGCATCTTTTTCCTCGATTGGAATTCGAGGCTCGGGCGCAGCATCGATCTCTACTCGATTTGTCCTTGACCTGGACCAATTTCGGTATACGCCATGGTTAAAGGCGGCTTCGGCCCTACGATCCGACAAGAGAAAAGGTCTATTATCAGCTCGGGCCAAGCCTCAAGGGTCGGTCATACGTTTCATTATGGGGTAGACAGAGTCGGCAACTGCCGAGGGATAAATGCCTTCGTGTGCTTGCGAGAGGCACAGTTATAGAAACCACAGCATCAAGGGGGGTTGGTAAGTGATGAATGCCATTTCTGGGGGTCCCGCCATGCAGCGCTCGCTCAGAGTCGGATATTATCATGTTGAGACAAATACTTGCTACCCATCAAACAACGTATCATTGGTCTTTTATTCTTTTATAGGACCCGCTATTACCCCCAGGTCCCCTGGCGTTGCATCGCGCACTTCCTCCACGTTTTAGACCGATCAGCCCTTCTTCTCTTGCGGAATCGAGAGCGACGAGGCCGTCGACTCATTGGACGGATGAATTAGAGCCCTATTTTGCCGTTTCTTCCAGACGGCCCTTTTATAATGGTGATACAAGAAGCCAGCCCTTGGCTAGTCCTTGCGGCGCTTCTCCAGCAATGAACCGCCTGCTTCGAAATATCGGGTGCATAGTGCAACGCGTACCGGTCGATGAGCCACGGGGCCTCCTTGACCCCTGTTGGCGAGCGACAACCCTCGGAGTCCATGTATCTAGAGTCTGTTCTTCTCCTCGGGTCAGCCTTTTCCGCCGGGTTACACTCAACGCGTCTCCCGCAACCTGCAGATGATGAGGGGCGAGAGTCGCTGGCCGCAAGGCCGCGATCCCCTGCTCTTTTGAGCTTATCCCCGCTCAGATCTACCAGCGTCTCCTGGTCTCTCTGGTCCCTGTAATTTGTGCGTGAGGGGAGAATTGGGAGATGCGGGTGAAGGCAAAACACACGGCCGACCTACTAGCTCACACTAGACTAGTCTATCACTTACCAAAGTATTGTTTAAGCTACGAAAATACTCATCATAAGACTATTATAACTTGTATACCTCTCTTAGGGTGATGCAGTCACAATTCCTTAGGTTCGACGCTGCCTTGGACTGAAGTGAGTGAATACTGCCCAGCCGCCCATGTTTTCCACCCGCATGCATGCTCAAAGGACCCTGGCAAAGATCCTGAAGCCCAAGACCTAAAAAAGAAGTCCACGAGTGTAACCCTGGCCTTAAAACTCAATACTTTGACCGTCGGTTGATCTCATGCCCACCATCCCCGGCTCGGGAACCCCCCTCGCCATTCTCGATACATTCCCCACACTCATACCCGGGTGACAAGAGCTTGATGCTCTGGGGTGGCCAGACATTGATCGACAAGGGAGCTCTCTAGTCGGGAGTATAAGTGCAAGCGCAATCCCCTTGCCTTGAGTTCCTCGCTCGTCTATCTTCACTCACGACCCCCTCACCCGCCGGGTCCCTCCATCTCCCTCAGCCCAACCAGGCATTCTTTCAAGACACATTCGCCATGGCTCTTCCAAAGTTCATGCAGCCTATTGGCTCAAAGGCTCCCGTTCACAGCCAGCGGGTCCCACTCGATGTCGCCCAGGCCGAAGCCCCGAGGTTCGAGAAAGTGACCTGGTATAAGGAACCACATCTACGAAGACTCTATTGCCTCATTATATTCCTTTTGATCGCGTCTGCGACGACAGGCTACGATGGAATGATGGTAAATACTAGTCAACAGATGGATTCGTGGAAGCATTACTTTCCTGAGCATGAAAACGAGAGCAAGTTAGGTATCCTGATCAACATGTACAACATCGGCTCCATCGTGTCTTACTTCGTCGTACCCTACATGGCAGATGGATTTGGACGAAAGCCCACAATTGTTATAGGCTGTGTTATAATGATTGCTGGTTCCTGGATCTCTGCGTTCTGCAATGGCTATGGCAGTGAGTCCAGACGTGGGTGGTCGAGTTCGCGATCGGGCGTTAACCAACCTATACAGTGTACATGGGCGGCCGATTCGTCCTCGGTTTCGGTAACTCGCTATCGCAAATGAGCTCTCCTATGCTCCTTACAGAGATCTGCCATCCCCAGCACCGTGGTCCTCTCACTGCTGTCTACAACTGTCTCTGGAACCTGGGATCTCTGAGTAAGTAACTCACCAGCAGCAAGCGACACACTAAATCTAACTCCTGTCAGTCGTCTCCGTCGTCGGCTGGGGTACTGCCTCCATCAATGGCGAGTGGTCATGGCGATCTATTACCTTCATCCAGGCCGTCCCGTCCATCATCCAGCTCTGCGGTATCTGGTGGGTTCCCGAGTCCCCTCGATACCTCGTCAACAAGGACAAGTCGGAAGAGGCCCTTCGCGTACTTGCCAAGCATCACGCAGGCGGTGATGAGAACAATGCGACCGTTCAGTTCCAGTACCGCGAGATCAAGCAGACTATCCAGGCCGACCGATCCGCTCAGACGGCGACCACATATATGGACTTTTTCAAGACCCGCGGCAACCGATGGAGGCTCGCCATTGTCATCTCGCTCGGTATCATTTCGCAATACTCTGGTAACGCGCTGTTTTCCAACTACATGGATATTATCTACGAAGGCGCTGGCATCAAGGAGCAGAACAGGAAACTTGCTGTAAGTGGTGTCCGCGGGCTCGTGTAGCAAAGGTCTCTAACATTTCATTCCCTTTAGCTCTCTGCCGGCAAGACAATTCTCGATCTCATCATTTCCATCGGTGCTGCTTTCACCGTCGACAAGATTGGCCGTCGTCCTCTCTTCCTCACCGCCATCTCCGGTATGGTTGTTGGATTCATCATGTGGACCATCGCCGGTGCCATCTACGAGAACTCTGCCGTCCCTACTCCTCCTACTGACGAAGAGCCCGAGGGTGGTATTCGATACACCAACACCGGCTCTGGCTACGCTCAGATTGCCTTTATCTGGTTATTCGGTGTCTTTTACGACATCGGTTTCTCCGGCCTGCTCGTAGCCTATTGTCTCGAGATCCTTCCCTTCCATCTCCGTGCCAAGGGTATGATGATCATGAACATCACTGTCCAGGCCATCCTCGCCATTAGCAAGTAAGTTACCCAATGCCTCGTTGATCCTTGAACCTGTAGACTGACTTTGTGGCAGCCAAACCAACAAGCTCGCGTGGAACAACCTCCCCAACCACTGGAACTTTATGCTCTTCTACACCATCTGGGACTTTTGCGAGCTCATCTTTGTGTGGTACTTTTACGTGGAGACCAAGGGGCCTACTCTCGAGGAGATTGCCCGCATCTTTGATGGCGACGACGCTGTTGCTCACATCGATCTCGCGCAGGTCGAGAAGGAGACCAACCTTGTCCGACAGGACGAGGAGATCAACCACTTGGAGGGCACAAAGAGCGGCAAGTCTCTTGCCTAAGAGGGTTGCAAATCTTTTGTTCTCTTTTCGGTCGGTCCCCCACACGTGGGCTCTCTGACTTGTTCTCCTGAAGCGTTTCGAAGCACAGCGTTTTGTGGTTTAATGATGGTGGATTTGATGATACCTCAATATGTTGGAAAATTTAAGTTACAGTATTTCTGTAATACAGTCGTTTAGTCTCTTTTCAGGTAGTGATAGCCTGTCTTCTGGAATATCGATTACTCTTCTTCTTCTTCATTAATTGTTCCTCTGGGCTAAATAACAGCGAGTGTCGGTCATGAAGCTTACATGCTTGAATGGCTTCGAGCATGACATACCGTGAAGCCAGAAAACAGCGAGCTTAAATACCTGCGAAAGGTACTTGATACATTTAGACTTGCTATTATTATCCTCTGATAGTCCCTTGGACCTAGATATGCAGATGCATGGGAAGTCCACCATCAAAGTACTCAAGTTCAAAGGCCATTTCGCAGGCGGCATAGGTGGAAGACATCCCTGTGGCTCCCCTTTTGTGCAATTGGCTGTAGATAACCACTTTGAGTGAGAGGTCTTCATCTCCAGGTAAGCTACTTCATAAGACTACGTTAAAGAGCAGGTGTCTGAGACCTCCCATTGTGGACCGACATGACCAGACAGTATCCCCTCCGTTATCATCATTGCAAACATCATGGGTTAATCAGCTGTCTAATACTCTCAACACATTTCATCATTTTTCGCCTTGACTAATACATTCCTTTGTTGATGCGTTTCTTGATCCAACCAGAAACTGATGGGTTCACCATGAAAGGTGGGAAAAGGCGATGC
>JABEYC010000337.1:0-21088 GCA_013266195.1 Fusarium zealandicum
CTTCCAACCCCTCCACTCCACCCGCTTCTTCCCCTTTGAGGCGCCAAAATCCTGGGAGCTTCGTCGTTTTTTCGAGAGCTCACCTCACTCAGTGCCGCTCCATCTCCCGCCTCTTTGCCCTTCTCATCTTCCCATCGTCTTGAGCATCCTCATACTCTCTCTCCCTCCTCTTTCGCCTCGTTTCGCCGTCATATCTCTGGCTCTTGCTTGTCGTCTGCAGAGCTTCTCTCAATCGCCAATTCCAACTTCATTGTCGCAGCCCGCTTGAGCTCGTGTGCAGTGGTGAGTGAACCTCTTCCCCGCCAACCCTCGTGCAACTCGGACATCTCGTCGCAGCCGCCGTCGCGATTGCTCCCTCCAGTCTGGTTGCGCCTTGCGTCTGACCCGTCCTCGTAATGTCCGTTTCTGGCGCCCAAGTAGCTTTGGTTGTAGTTCAAGCTCCATGTTCAAGTTTGGACTCGGTGACTCGATTGCGCACTTGCGAGACCAACACTTGTCGCCTCAACTGTCGTCGCACAACCGCTGACCAGATTTCTTGGTGTAGAATTGAACAACAGGAAAAAAGGAATAAGCAGCACTCGCCAGCTCATTCCAACCCCACCTTGACCTTTTTTCGTTCACCTCATCCTCACTCTCATAATCCAAAATGTCCGCCAAGTCGATTCTCGAGGCCGACGGCAAGGCCATTCTCAACTACCACCTCACTCGCGCTCCCGTCATCAAGGCGAGCCCTCTTCCTCCTTCAGCCAAGCACAACCCTCCCACCAGACTGGCTTCGCTGTACTTCCCTGAGGATGCCAACGTCGAGGATATTCTCAACCAGGCTGAGGTCACCTACCCTTGGCTCCTCCAGCCCGATGCCAAGTTCGTCGCCAAGCCCGATCAGCTCATCAAGCGACGAGGAAAGAGTGGTCTTCTGGCTTTGAACAAGCCCTGGGCTGAGGCCAAAGCCTGGGTTGCTGAGCGAGCTGGCAAAGAGCAGCAGGTTGAGAGCGTCACTGGCGTTCTGAGGCAATTCCTCGTCGAGCCTTTTGTTCCTCACCCCCAAGACACCGAGTACTACATCAACATTAACTCTGTCCGCGATGTAAGTTGAAGTCTCTTTTCGTCATATCCGAGTTGAGCTGGGTTGGTTTTCCGGGCTAGTGTTCGGAGGGTCCTCCAGGTTTACCCCAAAAAGTCATTGAGTCGATGAAAGGACAAGAGAAGGAATATTTAAAGAGAAGAGAAAGGCGTTACAAGAGTCGAGCTGGTTGAATTTGTGGGCTCGTTCAAACATGTGCCGGCAATCATTCTCTCTACTGACCCGGGCGAGCGGATGAGCGGATGCCACGATAAGAACCCTTCGGCACTCAAACCAACCCCTGACCTGCTCGTACCCTTCCCCATGAACCCACCCGCACCTCCCGGCTTAACGGAACCTCTCCCTGCTTGAGCATTTGACTAACACAACATCTTGTAGGGCGACTGGATCCTTTTCACCCACGAGGGTGGTGTTGATGTCGGTGATGTTGACGCCAAGGCTGAGAAGCTCTTGATCCCCGTTGACCTCACCGAGTACCCTTCTAACGAGGAGATTGCTGCTACTCTTCTCAAGAAGGTCCCCGAGGGCGTGCACAATGTTCTCGTTGACTTCATCACCCGCCTCTATGCCGTATACGTCGACTGCCAGTTCACCTACCTCGAGATCAACCCCCTCGTGGTGATCCCCAACGAGGATAAGACCTCTGCTGCCGTCCACTTCCTGGATCTTGCTGCCAAGCTTGACCAGACTGCCGACTTTGAGTGTGGTGCCAAGTGGGCTATTGCCCGATCTCCCGCCGCCCTGGGTCTGACTAACGTCGCCCCTGCCGCTGGCGAGAAGGTCAGCGTCGATGCTGGCCCTCCCATGGAGTTCCCTGCCCCCTTCGGCCGTGAGCTGACCAAGGAAGAGGCCTACATCGCCGATCTTGATGCCAAGACCGGTGCTTCCCTGAAGCTTACTGTCCTGAACGCCAAGGGGCGCATCTGGACTCTGGTTGCCGGTGGTGGTGCTTCGGTCGTCTACGCCGATGCCATTGCCTCAGCGGGCTTCGCTGACGAGCTGGCCAACTACGGCGAGTACTCTGGTGCTCCCACCGAGTCCCAGACCTACCACTACGCCCGAACTGTCCTCGATCTTTTGCTCCGGGCTCCCGAGTCCGACAAGGGCAAGGTCCTCTTCATCGGTGGTGGTATCGCCAACTTCACCAACGTCGCCAGCACCTTCAAGGGTGTGATCCGGGCGCTGCGAGACTTTGCTTCGCAGCTGAATGAGCACAAGGTCCAGATCTGGGTGCGACGTGCCGGCCCCAACTACCAGGAGGGTCTCAAGAACATGAAGGCGGCCACCCAGGAGCTCGGCCTCGATGCCAAGATCTTTGGTCCTGAGATGCACGTCTCCGGTATTGTGCCTCTGGCTCTCGTCCCCGGAAAGTGGGAGGAGAGCAAGGCGCAGGAGTTCCAGGCTTGAGAGACTACATCTTGATAGGAGGATGTGGTCAGGTGTAGAGTGATGACTCAGGTACAGATAAGATACCTGTTGTGAACGACTTTTCTGTACTGCAAGATAGACAAACGGGAACCAGGTGGTGCAAATTTTCAAGGCTTGGGGCCAATAATTGGCTGACCAAGCTGTGTATGGCAGTATTTGAGCTACGACGAAAGAAAGCTAATAGATCTGATGACACTTAACAACTAGTGCACTGTGCTACGCATGATTCTCGGTGACCGTTGAGGGGACAGCTAAACCAATGCAAACGTCGAAGAGGGTATGTTCTGCCCGTTTGTTGTCATCGGAGAAGCCTGCTGTTTGTCCTCAACAACCCAACTGGTTTCTTTCGAGAACCGCCGCCGTTCGTCTGGCTTATGTTGGCTGTTTTTGGTACACATCTGGTGATGTACTGAGGTAGAGAGGCCTGTATGTCCATGCTTGAGTGCCAACTAAGTACTATACCAGAACACTAAATGAGTTCCCGTCACCGTCACAGACAATTTCCCATAATAATCTGCAAGATTCCGAGCATCGCTAGGTACTGTACATTAGATAATACCTATGCTTGATAGTTACTGTAGCAGGTTGTACAAGGCATCCTGCTTGGGCAGATCCTTCTGCTCTGGGCAGCGTCCTCGTGTCCCATGTCCTACCTACCTCTTATAGACTCCTCTTGCCCCTTCTGCTGCCCTCCTTCCCTCTCAAATCTGACATGCTTGATCTTGTGGCATGGTTCGAGTCATAGCATTATCTGCAAGTTTCCCAAACCAGCCATGTCCACCTTCCGATCCAGACAAGCAAGCCCCCCCATGACAACACCAAGGGCAAACAACGGCAGGAGCACGGCGTTCGGGGCCTTGCCAGGTGATTGCCCAATACCAACGCCGCCGGGCCCCGAGTGCGGCGAACGGGGCTGCACGGCATGCGGAGCCCCCGCCGCCGAGACATGCAACGTACGGTTCTTGACGCAATCCGCAGGCCAATATGGGAGAAGACCATGGACGGCGGAAGGACTCGACAGAGTATACGCGGCAGGTGAAGGCAATGCCGTCCAGCATGACTGTCAGCGGGCAAACAGATAAAACCCCCCGTCGTCAGCGGCCGGGACAAACCCTGACTTGTTCTCTATTCATCACCCTCACCTCCAAAGCACAACGCATCGCAAACAGGCCTTGGTCGGTGCCTCAGCCGTAAGATACTCTGCAGGATCTGTTGCCCTCTGGGTCTTTGTTGCGTCTATGGAACCTACTTGTCACCCTCGGGCCTCTAGCAACCTGCTGGGCTGTCTTCTCTCATCACTCTCTCCTCTTCTCAAGCCTCCTCCTGTCTTGACCCTCCCAGAAATCCTCCGCTGGTAAGATCTCTGTCTTGATTCTGCTTGTCCTCTACTCACAATTGAACAGCTCCTGGAATTGTCTTCCAGTTCCTTCAGCGTCTCGAAACCCGGTATCCGCTCACATCTACACATGTAAGTCTCCGTGCCTCTCAACCACACTCCTCCTTTGCTGACCCTTGATAGTCTCTTCCACTAAACTCCAATCTTTTTCTCGTCGAACGAGTCTCCTACTCCGTCAAAACCTCAACGGTAAGACCTTTCTACCCCTCTCCCTCCCGCGGCACCCCTTGACTAACACTTGTCAGCACTTCAACATGTCAGGCTACGATTACTACGACGATGATGTCTCCTACGGCGGCGGCTGCTGCATGGGCTGCTGCCGTGCCGGGGACTTTGGCACCCACGATGGGTGCGGCCCGTGTTATTGTCGTCGCACCTTCAAGCCCGACTATGACCGCAACATCTATCCCGGTTGGAGCTTCGGGAAGTACTATCCCGGCGATGACTGGAGCCTCCCCAGCCGATCCGGAGATGCTGCTGGAAAGGACAAGCCGGCCGGAAAGGACTCCGGCAGGGATGAATTGTCCGAGAAGCCTGCCTCTGAGAAGACTGACAAGGACAACAAGTCCAAGTCCGACAAGGGCAAAGACCCCAAGAAGTCCAAGGGCGAAAAGACTTCCAAGGACCCTGAGAAGAACTGATCATCTTTGACTCGACAATGATTGATAGTCGTGGGGCGGCTGCAATTGCTTTGAGTTGATTTTGTACGGTCCAATGTATTGATAGTAAGGATCACAGAAGATGGCTGATTCGGGCAAGATCCCGATATGAGGTTGGCACAGTTGCTTTGGAAGCACTCGGAGGCGGATCCAGAAATCAGCAATAGTCAACTATATTGATAGCAATGGCATTCGGATCCCAAGACGAGGTCTCGGCGCTGAAGTGATACAATAACACGTAGAATCGAGCAGTAGCAAACGGTATTGACTAGCTGGTACCAGAGTAGGGCAACAACTAGCAGGCATCGGTCGTGACAGGCATCGGTCGTGGCAGGCATTCATTCCATTGGATTCATCGAAGAAGTAGTGCAGTAATCAACTCTGTATTGATAGCAATAGAACTTGGATCCTAACTAGCATCAAGGATCCATCTGAAGAAAAGGTGCTTGATGAGCACCCTGAGAAGCAGTAATCGCCCATAAGCCGCTAGGGCATTAAAAGACGAGTGGTATCGTGTACTCTTCGCATCTTACAAGAAATAAACAATGTGCTCGTAACTCCCCTCTAAACACCAAATGTTGCAAAGCATGCTCTCCGTCTCACATTCGACCACCCTCCACTGATGTCGCCCTTAGAAAGCAAACATCATGGCGGCCAAAGGAACGGCAACGGCCCACATCATGGGTCGGTTGAGAACAGCAGCATCCTCCTCGTCTTCGCTGTCGTCGCTGTTGGTGCTGTTGGAACTGTTGGTGGTCTCGCTGCCAGTGTCTGCCTCGTTGCTACCGGAGGCGTTGGACTCGTCATCCTGGAGGGGGACCACCTTGAGGTTCTTGAGTGTGGAGCCATCGGCGTTCTTGACCGCAAGCTTGACGTTCCAGTCCGAAATCTTGATGATCTTGCCGCTGGGCTTGTTCTTAATCCCGTTGGCGATCAGGGTCGGGGTGCGAGGGGGGACAGTAGGGAGAGTAAAGTTGCTGTCAAAACCATCCTCCTTGATGATACTGGTCTTGCAAGCGGGGGGCTTGGGGACGCTCTTGCTGGGAGACTGGGCCTGAACAGACTTCCAGTCAATCTTAGCGAACTGGTTCTTGAGACGGTTGAAGTCGCCGAGGATTGTGAGGGTGTCGTCCTCAATCTTGACAAGACCATAGTTGTTGTCCTCCTCGGTGTACTCGTAGACAACGCCACCAGAGAAGACAGGGGTCATCTCCTTGCCGTACATGGCCTGAGTCTCATTCCAGTAACGGGTCTGGGGCTTGTTGCAGCCGTATTCACTAAAGAAGACAGGAACAGAGGAGGACTCGAAGCCAGCAGTGAGCTTGTCGTAGGAAGAGCTCTTGTAATCGGCCTCGATGCCGCACCACGAGTAAGAGTTGAGTGCGAAGAGATCAACGCGGCTCATGTCGCCGTCGTCATCCTCGTCTGCGCACTGCAGGTAGTTCCAGGTGTCCCAGAGAACCGAGCGGACATCGGCAGCAGAGTAACCGACGGGGATTTGGCGCTTGAGGTTGTTCTTGATGTAGTTCTTGAGGTCGCGGGTGACGGCACGGAGATACTGGGGAACGAACTTGGCAGTCTCAATGTCATCGATGACTTCGTTGCCCGAGAAGTAGAGCAGGGTGTTGGGATAGTTGCTGAAGGCCTCGGCGATGGCAAAGGTACGGTTGAGGTACTCCATGTAGTAACTCTTCCAGGGGGCGTCGGACTGAAGAGCCTCACCGGGCAGGGGAGAGTTGACGTCAATCATCATGTACATGCCAGCCTAAAGAGCGCCATGTTAGTTGACCCGAGTCCAAGAATGAACGAGGGACTTGACGTACGGCATTGAAGATGCTAGCGCATTCATCATGGTTGATGTTGGGGTCGAGGTTGTAGACGCGGATAGCGTTGACGCCAAGGATCTGCATGAGAGCGGCATCTCGCATACACTCGTCCTTGTGGCTCAGAGGATCCTTTCCGCTGGTAGGGTCGTAGCCGGCGCTGCCACCGGGCTGGTAGGCCATGCCGACGATCTGAAACTTTTTACCAGTCTCGGGGTTGATGAAGTCGGTTCCCTTGATCTCGAGGGGAGTAACGGCACTGACGACCGCGGCCCCAAGGGTCATGAGGGCGGCGTTGATCTAGAGGAAGAGGGCGCATGTCAGTCTGGGAATGCGAAGTGGGCGCATTGTCGCACAACGCGATGCGACTCGACTTACAAGCATGGCGACTAGTTATCGGGTTGCTGAATCTTGTTGTTGATGAAATTGTTCCAAAGGCGTGATAAGTTCGAATACAAGGACTGGTGGGATTCCGAGAGAACTGAAATGAATCACTGTGGCAGTGAGTGAGGGAGATTGTTGGGTGTCGGTGATTGTGAGGAGCGGGAGGAAGGCACAACAAAGGCGCGAAATAAATCCAGTCGCAAAGAGGAAAGAACGACGAGAAGCGAAAGCAGCACCGCAGCCCTCAGAGACGGACTGGGTAACGAGACAAGGAGCGTATAGAGTTGGGGGGGGAGAGAAGATGAGGAGAGGAGGGGAAGAGGAAGAGTTAAAATAGAGAGAGAGACAAGATGAGGGCGGTGGTGGTGAGACGACTGGGACAAACAAAGTTGGGTTGACGGGAACGGAAGACAGAAGCGGGACAAAGCCGGCCAACCAAGCGCATCGGAAGAGGCAATTTCTAGGTACCTACCTAGGTACTACGTAGTAAGGTATTACCTATGGAGGTAGTCTAATAATTACGGTACTCCTCCCCTACAATTCGGTCTATTACACCATTTAGAGGGTCTTGGCCATGGCATTCTCTGGGCATTGCCTTAGCATCAAAGTACCAAGATCCGGTTCTGAACAGTGGCCACCACAGCCAAGACGGGCAGCCCACCGAGGGGCCAAGACGTACCCCCAAAAGCCTGGGTCAACTCTTGTTGGCTCCGTATTCATCAAAGCAAAAAAAAGCGAAAAGCGTCTTTCCCAGGGATCTCTCTCATTGTCCAAGGGGCCTGTTCCTTGCTCTCTACCTAGGTAGGGCCCTGGTGTTGAAACTCTTGGCCTGGTGATGCTCCCGTTTGATAGGACCCCTTCTTAAACGCCAGAGCGAGGCCAGGACCATTGACGACCACGCAGTGACGAATCGCCGTTGGAGCGTTCCTGGTCCCACCACGTTTTGGGGGCTTGTCATCCTTGCAACATTACCCGTCCGTCAAAAAGTCCAATCTCTTGCAAATCCGAAACGGTCAAGTCACAATCTCCATCAAAGACACACCGCAGCTGCGCCTTTCTCGGCATCCCCTTGGTCCATCTTGGCTCTGCTTGGTATAATAATATACTCATATACGACAATGGCCGATCTCTATACATCTTTACCTCTTTACTGCTTGATCCAGAGATTAGGTCTTCGCCCAGGTCTTGGTATCGGTCTTGGGGGTCGTCGTTTGCTTTGCGGTGGCTGTGTTACTGGGCAGAGCTGGCATTTGGGATGGCTTGAAGCCTCTGAGGAGAATGCAAATACTCTACCGAGCAACGATAGATGCCTCCAGCGACACTATCTCACCATGAGCCGTCTCGCCCTCGACTCGCGCAGACTCTGTCCCCTTGCTTGCATCTTGCTCGCCTTTCCCCCTTTTTCCGCGTGCCACCATATTACCGCATGGTCACGATATCTCGACCAAGGCTACATACTACGTAGTACTACTAACGATAAATTAGCCGCAGCCCCTCAAGCCAAAGACCCTGTCATTGCATGTCCTCTTGCCGCAGGGGCAAGGGTTCCGCTAACCCCCCCAATATTCTCTGTGAGACGAGTCCTGTCCTTTGTTCCTCGCCCTGTCATTGCCTCGACTTCATGTCTAATCCAGCGTTTCGCCTGGTTCCTTAGGGCGTTCCACATGATGTTCCCTTTTGAGAGTCTAGGGCCGATATTCCCTAGCCCGTTCGCTCTATGTATATATCTCTTTCTATGAGGTCTAGACTACGTACGGCTCGCCTCCAGACTTTTACCTTTAATTCATGCATGCCAGTGTTAATGAGTGACATGGCGCTTGTGTTTTATGCCATCCTTACGACGTAGTACGATCCCGTTCCTTCACTTCCTATTCGTATACACACTTAGCAAGATGAAACGGCCTTTGCAGGGATATCCTTCCCAGGCCCTCTTTTTCTGAAGCAGCCCTCAAGAGACATCTCGAGGTATCAAGTTGAGTGTGGGCTTTCGGGGGGGCTCGCCGCAAGCGGCCCATTTCCCTTCCTGTCTAGATACTATATTAATAGCTACCCGGTAAGTTATGGCTGGGGCGCTTTACCAAGCAACACCATATTCCAGGACTGACACTACAACGCACCTGATCATACAACCTGTGACATCTACGATGAGTTTACGGGTTGCACACCGTAAAGTTCCATGTTGGCTCTCATACATCAAGACTAAAACGCCTCAACTCCCCGACTTTCATTGATACGTGAAAATGCCCAAGTTAGGATACAGGCATGTACGCCAAACATGTGTTCCCATTATACCCTATACGCCCAGCAGCTGAAGGCCAAGCTGTTATCATCGCGCCGACGACCTGTTGGCATTACAGCACTCGCTTCATGGTCTCGACCATTGCCGTGTTCAGTATGATGTTTGTTCACTTACATTCACGTCTGGGTTCCTCGGAGACTTTGCTGCAACCGGCACAGACAGGTTCCGAGGCTCCCTCCAACAGCATCAAATGCCAAGTTGGTCGAATCCGGCCAGTGTATCAGCGACCGGACACAACCCAAGCAATGCGGCAGATTATAAAAACTCATCAGTCCCATGTCAAGTCGACTTCGTAAATCATCGACTTGACATCCAAGGGTTGAGTGCTATGCTTGGCTAGAGGCGACTTACACGCTAATTCAGCAACATATTAGAAGCGAGTGAACTCGGAGCTGCTTGAGTTAGGTCCAAGATCCAGCAACTGCCAGCCCATAACTTACGAACCATAACATTAGCAGGATCAATCAGCTCTCCCACTACCAAACAGCATCATTCACAGCCAACGAGACCAAGACGTGTCAAAAAAAACTCCAGTTGAATTGATACACTATGTAGGCAACGAAACGAACACTCTATTAGAGCGTGGGGGTAACCGGTCTGATTAAAACATAGAAAAGTCCAAATGGCTCTCTGGGGTAATACTGAACGAAAATGAGAAAAATCGCACACAGCCTCGACATGGATGGGCAGCGGACGGATCTCGCACGGCTCGCACCTAGAGCATAGGCTGACAATCGTATTGCCACCAAACTTCGCTTGATTCCCCAAGTGCCCTGTTCCCATCCCGTGCTCGCTTGCCAACGTCATCGAAACGATGCAAAAAGGCCTTTTGTCGGTTCATCGTGGTCAAGGTGACCAGCGAACCCCTCTGACAAAGCAACTACTTTTGGTTTGCTGTACACGAGGCCGTGAAATATGTGGAGAGTCGTAACAAATGCGGGCTATCTTAGATGCCCAGAGACGCCGTTGCTCCCTCGCCAACACAACTTTAAGCACAAACGTCGACTTAGTAGCCGTTCATCGTCATCCGTTGCGAGTTTCGGCTCAGCTCTCGGTCAGCAGCAGGGCTGATGGGTCGGCTGGCACCACCGTGTGCGCTGCTCTCCTTCAGGGCCAGCAATTGCTTGGCACGGAAAGTCTCGTAGTGGATCTGCGAGGTTGTCTCGATAAGATCCTGGAGATGGGTTCGCAGGAGGAAGTCTCGCAGGTAGACGAATTCGCAGTGAGTCTCGTCCTCGACGTTGATGACACCCCATCGGTTCTGGCGGCCGCGGACCTGCTTACCGTTGACGATGATCGACTTTTCGGATCCGACAACGGAGAAGGGAACGAGGTCCTGTCATATATTAGCAACCCAATACCTGACTGCCTCTGGACGTAGACATACCTTGATCTGGCCGTTCAGGGCGCGTTCCTCGTCGTCAAACTCCTCGTTGTCGTAGGGGTACATCTTGAGGTTGTGGAAAGCAAACTCCTCCTTGATGCGCTCCTTGAACTCCAGGCGCTCCTCGAGGGTCAAAGAGTCGGCCTTGGCAATGACAGGCACGACGTTGACGACATCGGACAGCTTCTTCAGGACGACAATATCAATGGGCTTGAGAGAGTGGCCAGAGGGCTGAATGAAGAACAGACAGCAGTGGATACGGGTATCCTGGATGTAGCGCTCTCGCTGTGCAGTGAGCTCCTTGCGCAAGTACGCGGAGTGCTGATCCTTGATGTACTTGACGATGGGATCCCAGCAGCGGTCGTTGTTGACCAGATCGCCGTAGCCCGGAGTGTCGACAATATTGAGTCTCAATCGGACGCCGTTCTCCTCGATGTTATGGGAGACGGCCTGGATCTCGGTCGTGGAGCGGATGGGCTCGTCAGGCTGGAAGCGGCCCTTGGAATCGATGAGGTGGGAAGCAAAGATGGTGTTGATGAGCGTCGACTTGCCCATACCAGTCTGCCCTGCGACGCGGAAGTAGGTTAGCATATGAGCATGAACACGGTTGCGCTGCCTGATCATCCACCATGGTGTGATGGCGGTTGGATCACAACGGCGACAGGTACTTACCAACGCAGATGACGTTGAACTGGAAACCACGCTTCAAGAGCTTGCGCTCAATCTGGGAGGTGATGCTGTCGAAACCGACATGGCTCTGGGGGAAGATAGTGTTGGGGGGAGCGGTCGACATGTTGAAACGAGTCGAGGGGACACTTTGTCGATTAAAGCAGGATGCCTAAGAGTTGGAGATTGGGAATAATGTGTATATTCCAAGAAAGAAAGACTGGGCAGCCGATGCACGGAAACGACGCGAGCGAAAGCAGTTGACTGTCAAAGTGACGTTTGGCGATGTAGCGGAGCTGGCGAGTTTGGAGGATTAGGAGAGGCGGCGTCGGACACGATGCTAGGGGGGAACTTTTCGGGCACTTGGACTGCTCCTGCCACCAGCAAACAAACAATTTCCGTACTAGTAGGTGCCAGGGTGGTCAGGGACCAAAAGAAAGGGGGAAGGAACATCTGGAGCTTCTCATTGGCTACGCGGCGTCTGTGCGCTGGGTAGCTCGTGATTGGCCCGTCGGCACTTTGGGGAAAGACGGCCCATCAGACTTTTGAGCCTTGGAATTTGAACGCCTCGCGCAAATTGGTCATCGCGACTTCAACGAGAGCTTGTCGACGCATCACATCGCCCTGCCAGGAACTGGACGAGCAATTGGTCACCCTGAAACCGACCAAGCTAGCTGGCGTTGTCCTGATAGCCCCTACCGTTCGACCACGCCCACGGACGTCACCTCAATCGGTCGCATATCACCAGCATCGTTAACTCTACCTCCCCTCCTCCGTCAAGATGGCTGCCGTTACTGCCTCTCTGTTCCCTCGACTCTCCGCGCCGACCCTCCTCTCCACGATTTCTTTCCGCCGATTCACGCAGAAGCTCTTCCCGTCGCTGTCGATCGCGATCCCTGGTGTCTCTCTCAACCTCCCAACCATCGATGACATCTGGGAGTCTGTGCTGCGAGCCGTGCCAAAGAACAAGGTCTCTCACTCAAGGAAGAGGCACCGACAGATGGCGGGCAAGGCTTTGAACGATGTGAACAACCTTTGCAAATGCCCTGGCTGCGGAGAGCCCAAGCGAACGCACAGGCTTTGCCAAACTTGCCTTGAAGGTACGCTTCTCCCTATTCCTCGCACAGCTCAGAAGCATGGGGCTAACTGTATTACAGAGATGAAGACAATCTGGCGACAGGAATACCCGAACGATAAGCCGGTATAGGAAGAAGAAGATCCAGGATGATGAAGAAGAGGATACTGCATGTCGAAAATCTAACAACTGTAACAAGAGTCTGTATAGTCACCACGGGATCATGCATACCATGGGCGTTTGGCTCGTTTGAGCCTTGTAGGAATATTGAAAATAAAGAAAGAAGCGTCAAGAACATGTTTATCCCCGTGATTCTGTCGAACAAGCCACACTGTTCAGCCTGAGCACTTGACTTTTGTTTATCCAATGGTGTTATGTATTTCTATTTTCTAGCACCAGGACACTCTTGTTGTTGAATTTCCATTTGACTGAGAGGATGATTCATTTTCAGGAAAGCTTTTGAGAGCACCTGTTAATTTCCTACTGTAATAAGCCACCTATGGCATGTAGTTTTGGGTTGGTTTTCTTATTCAAAGCCTTGCGTCGTTGACTCTCAAATGCCCCACCAAACCTATCGCATTGGCAGCTCACTCCCAGGGTACTTCATTCATACACAACGTCATACTAAAGAAGCAGAAACACGCACTTTCAGAGCTGATGCGGGAAACATGGTAAATCTCAAACTCATTATGACTACTTGCAGTATTCTTATCTGGTTTCTCTATAGTCGAAACAATATTTGACCACGCACACTGTGGATGATGGTGAGCCTCATCTTCTTGCCGCGGGGTGACAAGCACTTCAAGTCTGAGGAATAGCTGACTGAGAACTCCTAGCCCACATCACCGATATCTTCTCTATTGCAGCAACACCAAGGGCCTTGATCTCAGGCAGTGGATCATCGACGCTACACATTCACGATACCACTGACCCTGCGTTCCCCCTCAAGCAGTCCATCTCCGACGCTCACAAACTGGGGTGTCACCATGTCTGCAGCTCGCGTAGCGGCAACGTAGCCGCCAGCGCTGGATTTGGAGGCGAAGTGAAAATCTGGCATCTCGACAAGGACACTGGGGAATGGAGTCTGGGCAGTGAGATCGCGGGCCCTTCAGCCAAACCCGGCGAAGCTTGGGCGCTGGCACTGAGTGAGGACGGCGCATATCTTGCGACCACGACCAACGATGGACGAGTCAACGTTTGGGACGTTGCGGACGGGAAGAAGTCAAAGATCCGCGAGTACGAGACTGGAAGCGCTGGGTCAGGCAGCTTTGGCATGTCCGTGGACTTGAGCCGGGATGGCAAATACACTGCCAGCGGCCACCAGAACGGATCCATCTATATTTTCAACAATGACACAGGAAGGGTTCTGTACTCATTATCTGGTATGCTTCCAGTTCGTTTCCTGTCGGGGTTTTACTAACAGGACGACACAGGCCTTGCGAAACCTGTGCGGTCAGTTGGCTTCTCGCCAGGCAACACCCGA
Source organism: Fusarium zealandicum (assembly GCA_013266195.1). NCBI lineage: Eukaryota > Fungi > Ascomycota > Sordariomycetes > Hypocreales > Nectriaceae > Fusarium > Fusarium zealandicum. The sequence goes on from JABEYC010000337.1 coordinate 13,682, forward strand.
CTTGCGGCGGCGGGCGATGCTGGGATCATCGCGCTCTACGACATGAAGCATGGTGAACACGTTGGAAATCTGACTGGCCACTCCTCGTGGATCACGTCTCTCGACTGGAGCGATACTGGCGAGTACTTGCTCAGTGGAGCTATGGATGGAAAGGTCAAGGTGTGGTCGATCGAGCGGAATGCCTGCGTCGCCACCCATAGCGAAACCGACAAGGCGCTTTGGTCGGTGAAATGGCTACCAAAGACGGTGAGAAGCGAGATGTTCTGCACCGCGGGCGCAAACAGGAGTCTCTCTTTCTACCGAGAGGCTACAGGTTGATGATGAAGGTGCTAGAAGCACTGGCTCGCAATGTTTACGCATCAAAGAGGACACGGACAAGCTTGAACATTAAAAAATTCCGACAAATTAGACACCAGTCACCTGGGACATGAATAAGGGCCTGCCTGCCTGCCTACCTACCTACCTACCTACGTAGTAGCTCCCATGGATATCAAGGTGAAGCTCTGGATGTATGAGGCAATGCACGTGATCTCGTTCCCATCACGCGTTGCCCCGCCAATCTTAAGGCTGTCGCACCGTCATAGGAAACCTTGCCGCTGACCTACCTCCGTGCCCGTCATCAAAGGTTGCCAATCAAAGGCAGATTTATCATCAATTGACCCGGTTCTACAACCAGTCTGTAGATTAGATCCTCTTCACCCCATCTTATCTGTTGATTGTTGAAACCCGAACATCACTTACACCTCTTACAACAGCACCTACTCAGTGTGAAGCGTTACTCGTCTACATCATTCTCGCACCGTCATCACACTCACGACAACATGCCTGCAACTCGAAGATCCACCGGCAGTGCTCGCAGCCGAGGGCCTCCTGCCAAGGGCCAGTCTACCTTGACCAGCTTCTCCAACAGGGTGACCAAGCCTGTGCCAAAGAATGCCAAGAAGTCCATCATCTCGCCCTCGGTCACAAAGATCGACCCTACCCAGGCTTCTAAGCAGCAGAAGCCGGAGGAGATTGTTGTCGAGGAGCCCGAGATCCAGGACCCCGAGCCCATAGAGGTGGATGAGGAAGAAGAAGAGGTTGCGCCTGAAGTTGCACCGGAGCCAGAAAAGTCCGAGGCAGAGCTGCGGGCGGAGAAGGTCACAGATGCACAGATCAACAAGTACTGGAAGTCCATCGAGGACCAATGGACTTCTCCGCGACTGCACCAGGAGGGTGTAACACTGAGCGAAAAAGTTCTGCGATACTTTGATGTCAGCTCACAATACGGAGTAAGTCTGCCCAACCTTTTCACGACGTGTAGGCCACTGACGTTGATAGCCTTGTATCGGTATACCTCGTATGAAGCGATGGAAGCGGGCAGACCGCTTGGGCTTGAACCCTCCAGTTGAGGTTCTCGCGGTTCTGCTAAACGAAGAGTCCAAGGGCAGCCAGACGATTGAGCGGGCACATATGGATGGGATTCTCAACTCCACTGTTGTGGGTGCTTGATTTGTTTCTGTTTAGTCTGAGGCTTAGGGTAATGGGGAGCACGGCGTTTGGGGGATGGATGAATGAATGTTTGCTGATGAGGCATTGTCTCTTATTTGAAATACTCTATGAACGTGACGAGAAGTCGTCGAAGAGACATATCTATGTTAAACTCCCCTGTTGCGGGACACCAGCCCGGGGTCTAGGATTTTCGTGCCTTGCGGCCTCTATTTAGTACCATATACTCCTTGTTCGATGATGTGGGATGCGTTCTTTCCCAGCAGCTTCTAGTTCCTTCATGCTGTCATAGAGGAAGAAGTCTATTAGGATGGCGTTGACGTGAGCGCCGGGGTGTTGTCGTAGAATCTCTCGTCGAATCAATTCGACGCACCAGATGCTGCAGGCTGTTGTGTATCAGTTTCCGCATCAGGTTATGGAGCCAATCAACTTACCCCGAATCTGCAGTTCCCACGAGCAGCCGTTCTCTATCATCTTCTTGTCCTTGATGGCCGCTGCGATTGCGGGACAGCAGTACAAGGCACCGAGAGTCATGAGAATCTGGGGAATGCGGTAGTCGGCAAACATTGTGATCTTGTCAATGTCACGGAACTCGCCGTAGGATTCGCCGTTGAAGCAGGCCCAGAGATCGGCAACGAGAATCTGCGCGCGCTTGAGCAGGCGGATCATCTTGCCGTCCTCGAAGCGGTGCTCGTCGCGGAAACAGTCAAAGTCTTGGGCAAGCAGGTTAACCAGGCGTGCTGCGGAACCATCGGCAGCGTATACAAGTTCTGGAATGGAGCCATCGTAGTTCTGCGGGGACAGGTTAGTCTTGTCAGCGTTCTGCTGTAGCAACTCGTTGGCTCACCTGGTAGAGTACTTGGCCAGCCTCTCGAAGACAGTCCAGCCGCTCTTGAAGTAGGGGGATCTCCTCTTCTGTGCAGGACCTGAAGACATGTCTTAGGGATTCCAGAGTACACTCGTCCTCATTCTGCCAGTAATACGGGTCTGTGATCGGAATACCTGCATGCGAGAACCAGACTGCTATCAGTTTCTGCGAGAGAGCCTTTTAGAGGAATGCAACCAACCTTCGTCGAGAGCCCTTTGAAGCGCCGCCACCAAGCTCCAATAACCAGTCCATCTCTTCCCTCGATACTCAATGGCAAACCTCTCATCATCGGGAAGCTCAGACCAGAAAGAGAAGTTTAGCAAGTCCATGGTGAAGATGAAGTTGACAGTGCTCTCGTCCTTTGCTTTGGGATGGAGTTCATGCTCTGACCAGGTGGCAGTTGAGTAATCCTTCTGTTGCATCTGCTTATAGATGCTCTCAGCCGCCCTCTTGGAGGCGCGCATGTCAACGGCAACATCGATACAGCTGTCGTAGACGTACTCGGCACTCTCGAGGACTCCCGTCTCAGGCTCTTGTTGGACGGTGACTTTGCCCTGGAGGTGCTGGCGCAGGAGTTCCAGGAGCTCGGTGTCTACCTCGTCGTCGGACATGGCGGTAGGGGGAAAACCAACAAGATCCAGGAATTTTCGTGTTATCTACAGTGAAAGACGGAAAACAGAGGACAAGTGAGGGAGGTGAAAAGAAATTCAACGAGTGAATGTTGTGGGAAGTGTAGTGTCTGAATCATCGGTCTGGACGGGACTGAAAGAATCCAGATCCCTTTTTTCCCCTAGGGGGCAGCCACCCCGCGGTCACTATTTTTTACTGCTTCCAGGGCAAAACAGCCTAGAGTCGGGTGCCTTGACTAAAAGAGTGAAAGGAGACAATGGACAGTATCAAAACAGATCCACAGAAAGCCAATTGACCCGAGTTTACATTCACAAGGACCAACGCATCAAGGGAGAGAGATGTTTCTGTTTGCTTCCTCCTGTTTGTTTGCATCTGCAATTCACCCCCCATGGACTCGAATGGATCATCCTGGATTCATCCAACAGCGTGCCAGCCGAGTCAGGGCGGGACCTGGATCCATGTTCGGTGGAGCAGTCACTGTGGCCAACCAGAGATCACCTTGTTGCCTCTTCCCGGCCTCAGCACTTCGATCCCCGGCCGAGCTCAGCCAACGTGATTGGTCGCATCCTTGCACTTCTTTGCAGCGTCTTGTGGTGGACTCTCTCATCTCTCAGCTCTCAGCTATCTCACCACTAACATCCAACCTCCCACCATCTGAGCGATCGCGAACTCCCCACGATCTACCCCAGGCACCACGAAACCGCATCGCCCATCCCCAACCGTATGCGAATCCCTCGAATCCTGTTGCTGCTCTTCTTGGATCTGGCCTTTGTGTCTGCCGAGCAGTGACGATGATGGATGCGACGAGTGCGAACCAGGCTTCCGCTGAGGCTCCAGCTCCAGCTCCAGCTCCAGCACCCGCGCCGCAGCAACAGCAACAACCGCAAACACAACCACAGCAGCAGCAACAGCCCGCTGCGCCTAGCAACGCACTTCTACGGCGACCGCCCGTCATGTCGCGCGACAGACATAATCATCAGTCGCTTGGCGCGTCTCTCAATACCTCCGTGAAGCAGGTACGTTCAACCGATCCTGAGTTACGGTTCTGCGACTCGAGCGCACTTCGAGCTCAAATGCGCTGCCGCCTCCCGGATATCTTGGCTTGATTGCATTGCGATTCAAACACGCGCGCTATGACTCGTCTGCGAAACCTTTCATGGCCTTCCAAAGCCTTTTCTTAGACTAACGATAATTGCGTAGGCTCGCGTGCTCATGGTGGGCGCTGGTGGAATCGGCTGCGAGCTCCTCAAGAACCTCGTGCTTACTGGCTTTGGCGAAATACACATCGTCGACCTCGACACTATCGATCTCTCCAACCTAAACCGACAATTCCTCTTCCGCTATGAACACATCAAGAAGTCCAAGGCCCTGGTACGCCCCCACGTACGCGACACACTCGACGATACAAGTCCACTAACCACATGTAGGTTGCCAAAGAGGCTGCGCAACGGTTCAACCCCAACGTCAAGATTGTCGCGCACCACGGCAACATCAAGGATGATCAGTTCAATGTTGCGTGGTTCAGCCAATTTCGCATCGCCTTCAACGCTCTGGACAACCTCGAGGCACGGAGACATGTGAACAAGATGTGCCTGGCTGCGGATTTGCCACTCATCGAGAGTGGCACTACCGGATTCAACGGTCAGGTACAAGTCATCAAGAAGGGCGTCACCGCATGCTACGACTGCACACCCAAGGAGGCACCCAAGTCGTTCCCCGTGTGCACGATTAGGAGCACCCCGACCCAGCCCATTCATTGCATTGTTTGGGGCAAAAGCTATCTGCTCAAGTATGTGTGCCAGGCGTCAAGCTGACCATGCGCTAACAAAATCACAGCGAGATTTTTGGCGCCAGCGAAGACCAGGCGGCCTTTGACAACTCTTCTGACGCCGACAATGGTAAACATATTCATACCTCAACCAATTACGAAGACTGACGAGAAATAGCAAAGGAGATTGAGGAGTTAAAGAAGGAGTCGGAAGCTCTCAAGAAGATCCGGGACGCTGTCGGCACTGGAAAGTTTCCACAAATGCTCTTCGACAAAGTTTTCAACGCAGACATTGAACGACTACGCTCTGTTGAAGGCATGTGGAGCTCGAGGCGGGCGCCTGAGTCTTTGAAATACGAGACGGTTCTCGCTCAAGCCCATGATGCTATCGCCAACAAGGACTTGATCCTCAACGATGACCAGCGAACTTGGTCTCTTGAGGAGAGTCTCATGGTTTTCAATGACAGTCTTGAGCGGCTGAGCAAGCGAATCCTTGAGCTGAAGAAGAAAAAAAGCCCAGAAGATCCTGAACCACTCATCACATTTGACAAGGATGACATCGACACCCTTGATTTTGTCACCGCAAGCGCCAACATCCGGTCGACGATTTTTGGAATTGACAAAAAGTCTCGATTCGACACCAAGCAGATGGCTGGTAACATTATTCCCGCCATTGCCACAACGAACGCGATCGTGGCTGGTCTTTGTGTCCTTCAGTCCTTCAAAGTCTTGAAGGGAGAGTACACGCAGTCAAAGGAGGTCTTCTTGACACCATTCGCGCCAGCTCGTCTGCTGGCTCCTGACAGGTCCCGAGAGCCAACTCCTGACTGTCCAGTGTGCAGCGTGCATTTCACCAGCGTCGTCGTAGACCTGTCCCGAGCAACGCTCAAGGATCTCGTCGATGATATCGTCAAGGCCAAGCTAGGCTTTGAGGGCAAGGAGTTTATCGTGAATAACGACGTGGGCACCCTGGTGGAATGTTTTGAAGACGGTGACGACGAGAACCTTCCGAAGAAGTTGAGCGACCTTGGTACGATATTTGATGAGGTTTTTGTTATTTACATGCGCTGACAACTATACAGGAATCAAGAAGGACGACTTCTTAACTGTCATTGATCAGGACGACGAGGATACGTTTGTTAACGTGGTCATCAACGTTCAAGAAGGGTGCGTCTACTCCAAAACCGACTCGCTGCCTCGAGAGCTAACATTTCGCAGGACTTTGGAAGGGGACAAGTCCATTGAAGCCGCTTTTACAGAGTCGCCTCAAATTTCACGGAAACCCAAGAAGCCTCAGCCCGCTGAGCCGAATGGGACTGGCGAGGTAAACGGGGATTCTGCCGAGGCTGAGCACAAGGGTGTCAAGCGAGCGCATATCGGAGATGGCGACCAGCCTCTGAAAAAGGCCAAGCTCACCGAGTCAGGGCCTGAAGTGGTTGACGTAGAGGTCGGCAGTGGCGCGATCGTCATCGACGATTGATGAGCCGAGGGCCAAGCAAGCGATAGAAGCATTCCTGGGTACCGTCTTGGTCACGCGGCACTTAAACCGCCATCAAGGTTCAAGACGCAGTTGTTTGCGAAGGCATTGGAAGCTAGGAAGACAGCAGCCTCGGCAACCTCCTCAGGAGCGCCCACACGACCTAGGGGGGTGTCTTTGAGGAAAGCTGCTTGCAATTCTGGTTTGAGGTCTAGAACGGCGTATTGTACATTAATATCGACCTCTGTACAACGGGCGACTCGACGCATCAAGGACGAGCGTCGATAGGGAGGGAGGGAAAGACTCACGATCCCACATGGGACTAGCTACCCACCCGGGGAGCAGAGTGTTGACGCGGATGGAGCGAGGACCAAGCTCACGGCACAAGGCACGAGTGAAGCCTGTGAGGAGATCAAGTGAGCATTTGGTTTTTGGCATGTACAATATATGGACCATTGTGACATAAAATCAAAAAGATATCAACAATGATGGACAGACTCACCAGTGACGCCAGCCTTTGAAGCGGCATAAGCTGTGGCACCCGATCCGCCTTTGTTGGCCATGAGGCTGGAGACGTTGATGATGCATCCTAAAGGCTTGTAAGTTAAAGTGTTCTTCCCAATGTGTGAGCTCGTTGTTCGGGCTGCGAGTTTACATACCGTGCGGACGGAGTTTAGCGTGCTTGCAGACGAGCATTGTTGCCATGAGATTTGTGTCGATAATGTTACCAAGCTCCTCATCAGAGGTCCTCTTGAGAAAGGAAGTCTGGCTGATTCCAGCGCAGTTGACGAGAATATCGACAGGGCCCACAGCATCTTCCTCAGTCTATGGAACAGAGAAAAGATATGTGTTAGTGGTATAGTACACAGCGAAGCTTGACTTTGGATGCAGTCACTTACATGATCACGGCCGCCAAAGACACCCTTGATAGTCTCGCGCCTCGCTACATCAAGCGGGATGAAGCGATGCCGCAGGGGACTGCTGACGGCATCGCTCTGACTATCGGGCGGCGTGTACGGAGTAAGCAGGGGCTCAAGCCGGGGCTGGGCGTCAAGGACGGAGCGGCCGAGCAGGGAGAGGACGGCGCCGCGGGATGCGAAGGCGGCGGCGATGCGGGAGCCGATGATGCCGGTGGCTCCGACGACGGCGCAGTGCTTGCCGGCGAGGGAGAGGGCC
>JABEYC010000338.1:0-50795 GCA_013266195.1 Fusarium zealandicum
GAGGGAGAGAGGGAGAGAGGGAGAGAGAGATAGGAGCTGTAGCAACAGGGGAGGGACGACTGCTGTTCGGCGAGGGCTTGGGCAGGCGAGAAATAAACTGACCTTTTTAGGTTGGGGGAACCCGATCTCGCGATGATGCGTTGCTGATAGATGATGAAAGAAGACGGTTGCGAGGAATGGATGGCAACTGGTTCCCAGGATGGCGGCGACTGGTAATGATGCGCGACGGTGCAAAAGTGCAAAGTGCGGGTGGACGGGGCGGATCAACTGGACGAATGGGCCAAAACTCCCAGTAGAGAAACCTAAATGAGCGGACTCGAGAGTTTTGGAAAGGAGAGAAGCTGAGATGGAACAGGATGCGGAAATAGAAGAGCTGGATGGCCGGCCGTGATGATTGGGGGAGAGAGGCTAAAGGGCGTGGGCTGGGCGAAAGAAATGAGGTGGGAAAGGTACCGGCCGTTCTGCGGCAATGTCCACGCTTCACCATGTACCTCTGGCCACCGCCAGCTAGCCCGAGCACCTCGAATTCATTTCACAGAAGGGCGAAATGCTGACCCTTACTGGACAGCCTCCCTAAAGCTTAAGGGCATGCTCGCTGCTCCAGCTCGTGGTTACATTGCTCGATGGGGCCAATGGCCGCCCATGGCCCCCCATGGAAAGGTACCTGGATCTAGCAGCCCCCCTAGGAGGACTACGTCTTCCTTGAAGCGGGCAACCGTACAAGGGCCATCCTGGAGTTACCGAGCGGGCCCCCCTCGAAAGGGACCCTCAATGCATCCCATCATCAGCAGCGCGCACTTGATCAAGGAGATTAGAGAGAAGCCAAAGGGACGCCAGCTGGAGGTCGCTAGAGTGCCCTGGACTTGTGCTCTGACACGACCTAGACATGCCTGTAAAGGTACCCAGGCTCACGGGTTTCATTGCCCGCTCTGCGCTTAGCCTCAGCATCGTCGAGGGGCTGCAGTACAAGAGCCTCTGGCCTCTGCAAAGTATACAGTGTGCATCTCCTGAGCGCAGCCCTGAGCTCGGGGCCCTCCCCCGTCCACTAATGGCTTGAGATGCTTCCATGTCGCTGTCGATCCAACAGTTGCCCCAGCGAAGCCCTTACTGGTTGCTGAGCACAAGGCCCTGCAGCTCTTACTGCACAGTCGTGTTGATGCTCGCATCTGCTCTCTGTTGCACCAGCTGCGCGCCCGTCAAGTTGTGACAGCTTGGCTCAGACCGACAAGGGGAGCAAGGACGGAAACAAGAGAAGCATTGTGCACGACTTGTTTCGAGCACCTGCGCAAAGGCTAGGTCCGTCAACTATGAGCGGCCAAGTCCGGGCCTTGTGGTTCAGCGATTCCCCTTCCGGGGGGCCAGTTCTCTGAGAATAAAGGCCCGCGGTGGAGAAATGTGACCATTTGCTTGGCTGGTGGGTATCCATGGAGATGGCTTTCTGTGGGAGCAAGCAACCTAGCATTGTCAAGCCTGTCTCATCAGCTAATGAAATGTCCCTGCGCAACTGTCAATGCCTCCATGGCCGCTTGCAGAGCCGTGAGAACATCTTAGCTCTGATGGCGGGTGGAGCTCCTTTCCCACTGGTCTATCGCTTGTCTTTCTCCCTGGGGCATAGCGTCATCCCCTTTCAGCAGCTCAACCGGGGCAACATGATCATGAAAGACCGAGCTGCAGAGTACAAACAGCTCAAGGATGGATGCGAAGGGCCAGAGACGCCGAAAAAAGAAAACAAGAAGGAAAAGAGATGGCTGGTCAGGCAGAGTTGTTGCCGCTGAAAGCCCTCCATTTCTTGTCCCATCTGCAGCACCATGCAGCAGCGAGACATTGCTGTTTGCAAAGATCGCCCTGCGTAGACGAACCCCCCATTCACAATGTCTTGCCGGGACCACTCCTCTGGAAGAGAGGTCCATGGATACTAGGCGTCTTGGGTACATCAAGAACTGCATCAAGCCTGTACCTCGGCCAGCCACATTACGGTGACCGTACTGTACGGAGATCCATCCGCAAAATAGGGGGTGTGAACCGCGGAGAGTTGTTCCGGCTTTTGATGCACGACGGCTAAGGCTGGCTCGGTTTGTGAGAAATTGCCCATCCAGCCAACCACCAAACCCAGAGATGGCGAGGCCGAAACGTTTTCCAGATTGGGATCCTCTCTCTCTGTACTCCGTACCATGACCAAACTGTCGGAGGATCCGTCTCGCGATGGTTCATGGAGCTGCAGCTCTTTGCGAAACATGGCATCGTCGCATCAAGCTCCACCAGAAACATGCAGCATGGTCGTTCAACACAGTGGAGAGAGCCGCTTGAGTCGTCACAACTACCTCGGGCCATGTACGGATATGTACGTACATATTGGCAACCATCTAGATGAAAACAGTTAGATGCCATTTGAGTGCTATAAGTGCCCTGCTCTTAACCCGGCTTTGGTCTGTAACCTCCCGGCGTTTGGCGGATTGGATGTATATTGATTTATTATACCTTTCGGAAACTGCTTGTCCCGTGTTCTAGTTGCGATTGGTTGTCGCTTGTAACCTGAAAGTGCTCCATTTTGAGGTGCATTATGTAGTAGCTTGCCCTCTTCCGACAGTATTACTACTATAAGTAATTACCGTCACAAAGTGCAAGGCACTCTTTGCCAAGGTCGATTCGCGGCTGCCGGCCTACCGCTTTTAAGCCTTCAAGGTTATAGTAGACCTCCGTATTTGGATTCTCCTCGCGCAGCATTGGTTCTAACCATGCATCACCAACAAACGCATCTCGAGTACAACAACGAACGGCCCGGGGCATCGAGGCTTTCCGTTCCGCTCTCGCAGCCAATCGCTTCAGCCCCATGTCTTTCTTTCTCGTCCTGGATTGCTGCTGGCGGATAACGTTACAAGCTCATCAACAGATGTTCTCCTGCTAGCGACAATCCCATCGCCTCCACACGGATCACACCAAGCTCATAAGCTCCTTGTCCCCTGACCAGGGTGTCCCCAGCAGATGGGTCCTCGTTTAGGGCCGCCAAAGCGCTACCAAAGGGGGATCGCCCGGGCAGCAGTCGCTGGCAGAGAAGCAATCTAGAAGGGACTGCTACGTTTCGATGCGATCCCCATATGCAGAGCCATCCATCCCCCGTTTCATTGCTTTTTCTAACATCTGACCTGTTCGATCAAGCGTTGCACATCGTCCGTGCCTTTGGACTGGCGCTTGCTACGACTAGTCTGTTCAAAGGCCTGGCATCAATGACTGCAGCTGGACAACTCTCGCGTCTGTCTCGCTAACACCGAGGCGACTCTACCATGCTGCCGAACATGTCCGTGTCACGTCAGGGCTATGAATCGTTGTTGAAGATCCCCTACTCTAAGAACGATAAAGGCGTCTGACAGCCCCAGCAACGAAGACTTCTATTTGCAATGACTGACTGGTGAATACCCAAAGTTCTGGATTCTGGCGTCAAGGTTCTGGCTCTACCAACGGAGTTGTCGATTCCGGCCCCGAAACCCGGGTGCCGTTACTGTACCATCACGTCCATCACCAACAGAGCCGCTCATTCGTCAAGGACCTCACCAGCCAACTATGTCTAATATTATCGAACATCGGCATTCTCGGCCGGTCATTCTCAGAAGGCTTCGTAGCGCGAATCATGCTCATTTCTCTCGAGATTTGTCGGCAACTTGGCCAGGCGATCGACCAGTCAGACTGTGGTAACCCATCTATGGACGTCGGGACAGTCGCTTACTATAGTACACTGAAGAGTGCCCGAGTCAAGCACGGTGGATCGATTGGCCTCTCCATCCCATCTGTCCGTCAGTCTGTGCTGCCAGCTAGAGTAGATGCTTGACAATGGAAGCCAGCAAACGCCATAGATCCCCCCCTCTTTTAGGAGGCGCTGTGAGAGACAAGACTCAAGAGCGTCGGCGATGGCCTCTCATTAGCGACTACATTGTGCTTAGTGGAGTGGGAGGTCGTCAATGCTTTGTCGGCTGTGGTCAGACCTCTTACAAGTCGTCGTGTCAGTGACTTGTATTGTTGTTATTCCCTGGTCTGTTAGAGATATGCTATGCAGCGACCACTCGTCCACTGAAGCAACAAGCCAGTCGACTCCCTTGACGGCAAAAGATGGATGCATTCTTGTTTGACATATTAGACTTTGACCATTACTCCCTCACTACGGAGTAGGTGAAGGCTAAGATGCAGGAGACCGATCTCTGCTTAGATTGACGCCATAGTCTAAGTCATCCTTGCCCAAGATCCCCCCCATTCCGGGCATCCGGAGTCAGGAGGGTTTGGTGATCCTCATCTACTGGCCCTCTCTCGATCCGATACGGGTGCCCTGCTGTGCTGGCTGTCGAGGCGGCTCAGGCTCTCGGACCACAAATCTCGCCTCAGCTTTGCGATTAAATACGGTAATTTCACCAACGCCGAAGCTACTCGGCCTCGTGTGGAGTCGCGGTAATCCAGGCTCGTTCTTCAGACAAGGTAGCCACATGGCAACTCTGTTCTATTTGGAGCCGCCTGGGTCTCGGAGTGGTCTATCGACAAGTGCTTTTCCACGTTTAGGTGGATGACATCTCCGCACTACGTACCTCGGTGAATAGTGCCAATGCATACTGTACCACGTACATGATGCCATCATGAACAAGGGCTGAGGAACACATGGGACACATGGGTGCTTAACAATGCGCGTGACTTCTAATACCGATGTCTCAGTCTTTCCCAAGGCATAGAAAGCTCCTGATTGGTGAAACGCGAAATGTTGCAAGGGAATCCCAGGTATTTGTTCCTCGTTCCTTGTTTCGCATAAACAAGAAACGAATTCGAGAAATACAGCCAATTACAGCCAGCTAATAGCGTGCTTGCCTCTGCCATGACTAGCACTTTATGAGGACAGTTTCGGACCTGAAACCTCAGGCACAAGAGCCCAACTCTATTATCCAACGTCGGATGACTGAAAACGTATATTGTCCCGTGAGCCGTGATGCTGATATAGGTTGTTATCCGGCGCTGCTTCAAGGTTGATATACTTTTCGGCTTTACCGATGGTGGAGCTCGCGCGATACCTGAAGAGGCTTGACAGTTGATTGTGTGAGTCTGTGTCTCTATGTCAAGAGGTGCTGAACGAAAGCCTTCACGTGAGGACGAGCAGACGAATCATATAACTTGACAGAGGACGTTTGTAAGCACGATACCGGCGAAATACATGGTCAAAGTTGGCCGAATTATGACGGCGTAAAACCTTGATGTCTTCCGCCGAGGCCCGGCTCCAGTCGGTGGACGCGGCTGGGGCTGTTGAGCTTGTACTAGGTATCAGGTGGCTGGAGATGAAGCTGAGATTCAGGTTGGAGGGCCAGCGAGCATCGAGATGGAACACACGTCCTATACGCAGGTTGTTCGCTGCCTACTATTGGATCTCGACGTGGCTGTGTTGAATTGAAGCAAGCAAGCAAGCCACTTTTGGGGGCGATGGCTTGGTCATTGGTTACCAACTCAGCCTGAACCAAGTTGACAGATGCGATTCAAGGTCTCTGAGGTCACGTACTGAGGGGATCGCATCGGGCATGCCGGCCATGGGGGATTGTGATGCTAAAGAGCCAACGCTCGTAGCACAGACCGGATTCAGCAGTTGAGAATGGAGGCTTTCTCACGGGTCAAGATTGGAAACCTAAAACACCCCCGATCTGGGACAAGGAGCGTTCTTTTGAGTTTGCTATTCCCTAGTATACTACTCCGTACTGTAGGATCAAAGATCGCGGGGTGGCTCAGGATGCGGGTGGCTGAAAGATTGGCTGCATGTTGCCGGCGATGGGGCTTCCCGTCTTTAACGAGGCTGGGACTTGTCTATTGTCCGAGCTGATCCGTCGTTTCTGGGTAGTTTCGGGTGTTTTCAAGGCATTTGCCAACTGTCCCTGCCAGATGCTGTGGTGATGGTTGACTGCCTAGGATGAGAAGGTAGCAGTGGTGGTGGTTGAGGGAGTGGCCGATGAGTTAAGATGAATACTCTAGTTCATGTGGCTCAAGAAGCGAGTCTACTACTACTTAGCTTAATTACTCACTTACTACGCAGTTGCGTATTGCTATCGACGTGGATATGAAGTAGATCAAGCCAATCTTGAAACCAGATAGATGTCGAGATCCGGCACCAAGGCGTTTAAGAGCATACCGTCTCTCCCGCTATCTGGCGTTTTCTATGCCGAGCAGCTCTCTCAGGGTCTCGGAACAGGCGCTTTATAACGGCCTCCAGCTTGTTGGCTTAATTATTGTGGTTTGTGTTGCCACCAACAGCCAGCCTTTGAGACGCCATAGCCTCTAGGCTAAACATACAGTGAAGCAACAGACTTCCCACCTCCCAACAGCCAAGAGAGAGATTCAAAGACGAAAACTTGACCGCAATGTTGCAAACTTGAGAAAAGTACATGTGTCTTTGTGGACTTGATTCAATGCCGAAAATTCTACCATCAAGCGCGAAGATCAATAACTTGTAGTTTCATATGGATTCCAGCCCGACCAAGAGGCCGCCAAAAACCCCCCGGCAGCCGACCCATCTTGGCTTTCATTTTGGCGCCGCCTCGTCCACCTTTTGCAATCACCAAAGCTTCCAAGCTCCAAGCCTCGACTCACGCGCCAGCATCTTCTTGACACGGCGACAGAAACGGCAATAGCAGTCTTTCTGGGTTCGAATAGACCGGAGACATCCGTCCAAAAGAAGCCAGCAGTCGCCAGCCATCATGTCTATTCCCATGCACCGCCTGGGCGGTCGCGGTACGTTGCCATTCTGCGCCGGAACCGAAGACGCGTTGGCACAACAGAAACGGGCTTGATTTGAGATACCGACGGCTGACAGTGGGACCTGGATAGCCTTTGCTCACGATGACGATGATATTGAGCAAGAGTACGATCGACTGAGAGACTTGGCGCGAGCCGAGGCCGAGAAGCGCAACGACTGCTTCGCCCGCGTACGTTTCCTTTCTCACGATGCGATTGATTGCCTCTTTCACTACCAATGCTGCCGCACAGCGGGTGTCGTTGGTGACTACATTACTCCTTTCGGTCCCGAGGTTTCGCATAATCAATTGATCAAGACGGGCTGACCCTGCTCTCTAGTCCCGCCATGCCTACGAAAGCGGTGACGGAGCCGGAGCCAAGGAGCTCTCCAACGAGGGCAAGGCGCACGCCTCCCGCATGGACGACTACAACCAGCAAGCCTCGGACTATATCTTTCGCGAGAACAACGCCTCCGGCCGTGTCGAGGCGGACTCGATCGACCTGCACGGCCAGTTCGTCGAGGAGGCCGAGCGCATCGTCGAGGAGCGCATCCGCGCCGACCAGGCCCGCGGGCAGACGCATCTGATGGTCGTGGTCGGCAAGGGGAACCACTCGAGCGGCGGTGTGCAAAAGATCAAGCCCAAGGTCGAGGAGGTGTGCCGAGAGCTCGGACTGCAGTACCGCACCGACGAGGACAATGTCGGTAGGATCATCATCAACCTCCAGGGCGGAGAGCCCCAGATGCCACAGCATGGAGGTGCCCACGGCGGTTACCCGGGACATCACCAGCAACAGCAGCACCATCAGCAACCGCAGCAACATCACCAGCAGCAGCAACATCACCAGCAGCAGCAACAGCACCAGCAGCAACAGCACCATCACCAGCAGGAGACGCAAAACGACGAGGCTGGCGACTTGGTGCAGAAGCTTCTGCGGAAGATGGAGAAGCACTGTTGTGTGGTCATGTAAGAGGCTGGGGGAGGCTCTTGTGGGTTGTCACCCATGGAGTATTTCTTTGCGGTGATTATTGTATGTGTCTGTATACCCAGGAAACTAAGGCTTGTTGGCAAGAAGCGAGCTGAATCTTGGGTTGGTATACAATATTTTGGCATCTGATCAGTCGGCTTAGGAGGTTAAAGAGGCCATATTTAGAGAGGAGGCATGTTGGACAGTGGCAGATCTGTCTTTGTTCTGTTGAAAATACCAAGCAAGCAAGCATTGATTTGCGATCTGTACAAAGGCAAGTGTTTATAAAATATACCAAATACTTAACAAATACACAAGTCTCCCGACTCCGAAATCTATACCCAACATTCATCACAGTCGTTTCTCGCCATGGAAAAAGAACATCAAAACATCAAAACTCTTCTATAGTCCCATTACCTGCTCTTTATTTGTCAGGGCCCGCGGTGACCTCCTCGCACTCGGGCTCAGGCTTCTTGTCGAGAGTAAACCCGACAACCTCACAAATGAAGGCAACCATCATCTCCATAATGATACCGGCACCGAGATACATCCAGACTGTCTGCTTGTGGCCACCGAGGATGAGCACGCAGGTGTATACAAGTCTCACCACGACAAACGGAAGCGAAGCAACGATTGCGATGAGGAGCCGGCGCTCACCCTGAGAGATGTAGCCCTGGTTCCGAAGAGCAAGCAGCGTCTGGCCAACGAGGAGGACCAGAACAACGATCATGAAGGCGATACCGACTTTGCTCTCGGTGCTGTACTGGATCTTGGGGGCCCCTTCTTTGAGGTTGTAACTGGATTTGGAGCCTCCAATCGCGAGAAGAATCATGGCCATGAGCATCGAGACCTGGATGATGCGCTGGTAGATGGGCTTGACGACGACGTGGCCCTGACGACTCATCGAGTCGAAGCAGCGGCTGAGAAGGCCGAGAAGCGTGAGGATCAGAGGACCGAGGCCGACGCCGTTGAGAGTAAGCCAGCCGATATAGAGGCTCTTGTTGCTCGGGTCGTTGACCGCGGCGAGGAGGAATGCAGAGCCAATCAGACGGGCGAGGGAGAGGATGATGAGGTAGAACCAGCCGGCATTGCGACCGAAGCCGTGGTTTTTGCAGAGAACGAGGGCGCCTATGAGAAAGATGGAGTACAAGACTATCTCGGCGATGGCGATGTCGTCGTAGTTGTTGAGGGAGGGCGCCATGGTGTGGATATAGTTGGTGTTTAGAGCCAGGCTAAACCAGAGGATATAGTTGTATATTAGCTGTTGAGGATGAGGATGTAATTGTGTGTCTGATACTGGATCTGGATATCATCTTGGCTCAAGGCATCGAGGCAGCCATCTTTATACATGTCCTTCCTCAGCTCGTTCACAGCCTGGTTCAAAGAGTTGGTCGGCAAAGCGGCATGTCGTCGCCCCGGTCAGTCCCCAACCACGTAGACAAATGCAGCTATTCATTCAACCGTCTGGCAGCAGAGAAATGCTCGCATGGAGTCGTCACCCTGGGGGGAAAAGGCTGATGCAAGACGAGGTCGAACGAATTGCCGAATCCGGTTTAGCGAGTGGCTTTGATGTAGGGTTGCCCCCCAGTATGCTTCATCTCACGGTCACTCTCACAATGCCGTGAGCCGAGTCTTCGGGGCCGAAGAGTAAGATTCCTTCGGGAACCCGGCACGTTAGATTGTTGCTCGACTTACTCCTCGAATTGTATTTCCTCTTTGGGCATGTCTGTCGATACGCGAGCCTCTGTTCCCAAGTCCCTACTAGCCTCTCTTGGACAAATAAGAGGTTGCTTCTTGATTCGAAGCTGCGGCTGCGGCTACAACGTCGGGCATCCCCATTCGTTATCTCCAACATCTCAAGGATCCACGGCAGCCAGAAGCTAAACCCCACCAACCAAGAGGCCAAAGGTGACGTCGGGCGTGGTAATTACTGTAAAATCCCCAATCGACATCTTCAACCCCACCAACCTTTCAAAGGAGGCCTCGAGATCTATTCCCTTGACCTCAATCGCGATGCCCGTAAGCCCCGCGCTAACCCCTCCTCCCTAATACCTGGTTGCTCACCACCTCGTCCACCAGCTCATCATCGTTTCGGGGCTGCCGACTTCGGGCAAGTCTACACGCGCAAAACAACTGCACGACTACCTCGCAAAGCGTATCGCCGATACCAAGTACCGTCTACATCTCATCTCGGACGAATCCCTCTCCATCTCGCGCACCGTCTACGATCTATCGCCTGATAAAGTCCCCGCTCACACTCGCTCCGCAAATGCCTCTGAAAAGGATGCCCGGGCTGCGCTGTACGGCGCCGTGAAGCGTGTACTTAGCGACAGGGACATTGTTATTCTCGATGGCCTCAACTACATCAAAGGCTGGCGGTATCAGCTGCACTGCGAGTCCAAGGCTGTGCGGACGCCATGCTGTGTATTGCAGATTGGATGCGCTGTAGACCAGGCAAAGGAGGTTAACGAGGAGAGGCTACGGCGGAGAGAGGCCACAACAAGCACAGCCACAGAGGCGACAGAAACAGCCCCTACAGACACCAGCGACGCAGATGGCGACGACACGGAGCCTTATGAGCCGAGCAACTGGGACAACCTCGTCTTCCGATATGAAGAGCCCAACCCCATGACCCGCTGGGACAGCCCCCTCTTCACCCTCATATGGCAAGACGACGAGGCCCAGGCCACAAAGGTCTTCTCAGACATGTGGGATGTGATCGCAGGCGAGGCCCGCAAGGTTGTCCGTCCGAACCAGGCGACGATACAGCGCGGCCGCGAAGCCAGCGGCGACTACCTCTACCTACTGGACCGCGAGACGTCGGACATTGTGAAGCGCATCGGTGAGGCACAACGAGAGGGCGACGACGTCGATGAGGTGCGGATACCGTCTGCCTCTGGCGATCTGGTCATATACTTGCCCGCAGGGAAGAAGGTTGGCCTACCACAGCTGCAGAGGCTGCGGAGGGCGTTTATGGGTTTGAACCGGGGAGGCATTGGCTTAGAGGCTGTTGGGGATATGAAGACGACGAGGTTGAAGGAGACGTTTGTGACGTATCTGAATGATTCGTTTGAAAAGGACGAGTGATTCCTCCTTGTGCTCAAGGGCAACAAGGACAAGTAGAAAACGCGGTTTGACGACGAGTCGAGGCTGACAAGCGTCGATCATCTCATTACCACTCCGATATGAAGCTCGGGCTTCAGAGAATTGCTTGCAGTCTGCTATTCCGCAGGGACCAGCGAAGTCTTCTCCAAGGGTCAAGAAATAGGAGCAAGGAGTGCATTTGGCGTATGAGCTCACGTACGGGGAGCTACAGGCCAATTCAGCCATGATGACCATTCAGAGTACAGATCCAAGTCAAGAAAGAAGTCGCAGCATAGCAGTAACTCGATCTTGCCTTTGGTAGTCTACATGGCTTGTTTGCTTGTCAAACTCAAGACACCCATACCCATGTTAATGGTGATCGGCCAATATCTCTAGGGTAACTCTATTGCCCGTTTAGTACCAGCCGACGACTTATAGATCATTAGATCCCAACAGTGAAAGCACGATCTTTCCCCGTGTCTCTTTTATGTTTACTGTCTGGAATTGAATATAAATAGGGCGTTGTGAAGACAAGGAAGCCTGTTCCGCGGACGCAGGGAAGATTGGCCACCTTATGCGACTCCCCACCCGTTGAAATGGACGGGAGACCTAGACAACGTGTTGTACAATAATGTCTGTCACTGGTCCAAGCGCGCTTCACTGTGATACCCTTGTTGTTACTTTACCGAGATCCTCAACTAGATGAGAGATATGATGGGTGTTTGTGTGGTTTATTTGCTACGACGTTTGCGATTCCGTCTTGGAAGCGGCAACGAGGTGAGACCATGCATGTAAGCTGAAGATGAAGATGAGAACTTGCACAGAGATATGTGATACCGGGTATAAAACCATACAAAGACCATAACAGTCTCAAAGAGAAACCATTGAAGATGCAATGCATTCACATATCGTTCCATGTCTACATAATTGGATCTCGGACAATCTCCAGATTCAAGGTGAGCTGGTGGCCTTAGTTTCGGATGGAACGAGCGCTAAAAAGACCCCAACACGCAGCTCGCCGAAGACGCAGCCGGGGAAGCGTTGGTGGAGGCAGGCGCGATTGTTGCGCGGCCCTAGCTGCCTGCCTTTGATCCGCCATGACCGCCATATCCATTAGAATATCGATCTGGGGCAAAACAATGCAGGAACTGCCCAGCATGTACCTGCGTGGCGGTCTATCAAGGTGGCGGCTAGATAACTACATGGCCACGGAGAATGTTTGTAGTACTAGGAGATTACTAAAGCGGTGATGTTGAGAATTCATCAAACTCGACTCGCTAAATGGAAGCTTCTTCTGGTTTCCACCTGCTTTGTCTTGCACTTTGCCGCATTGCAACACCGCAGTCGTCACTCTGGGTGTGCCTGCTGCTACCGCCTTGCGCCCGTGCTGCATCTGGAGTTCCAGCTAGGATCACGGCTGAGCTAAGCCGTTTTGGGCGTCTGTACAATCATTGTTCCGCGCCGATTCAGGGCGTTCGGTGATATCATTGGCCCACATCAGTGGCGGTCGGCCAGTGAATCGCTGTCAAGTTGATGCTTGCGGTTCCGGTTCCGAAGGAAGGTGCCCTGTGGCCTTTGAACAGCTCGAATCTTCGTTGCCTCCGGTCTCAACCTCACACTGCTTTCTCTCCTGCATCTCTCAACCTCCAAATCAACTTCCCCCCTCTTGATCTTTCCTCCTCCACATTGCAAATCCCTTTCCACCTCTCAATCTCCCACGCAAGAGCCATCCTTTGGCTTTCTCCCCACAACACTTCCAGCTTCCCCTCCTCTCGTCATCCACCGAGCCAGCATCAGCTTCACCTGAGGCATCCAGACAACCATCATGGCTCCCCAGCCTGACGAGCACCACCCCCACAAGAAGGTCAACTTGACGTACGTGATTCCAGCGAGCTTGTCAGCTTGAATAGGCTGCATGCGGAACAACAAGAGCTAACTAGCAACAGCGACACTTCCGGCGCGGATATCAAGACCGTTCGTCCCGCTCGATCTCGACAATATTTCGCAGAGATGGCTGACAATCTACCAGGAAGATGACGTCGCGACCGCAATCCTCAAGAAGAAGAAGAAGCCCAATCAGTTGATGTAGGTTGCTCGCGCTCTTGAGTGCGTAGGCAAACTGACACATTCCAGGGTCACCGATGCCGTCAACGATGACAACAGCATCATCGCCCTCTCAGAGGCCACCATGGACTCGCTCCAGCTCTTCCGTGGTGACACCGTCCTAGTCCGAGGCAAGAAGCGCAAGGACACCGTCCTGATCGTTCTCGCCGACGAGGAGCTTGATGACGGCAGCGCTCGCATCAACCGAGTCGTTCGTCACAACCTGCGAGTCAAGCACGGTGACGTGATCACCATCCACCCTTGCCCCGATATCAAATATGTCAGTTTCGCATGCGCAAACGTAGACTAGACTGCTTGCTAACCAAGCTACAGGCCAAGCGAATTGCTGTTCTCCCCATCGCTGATACTATCGAGGGTATCACCGGTTCCCTCTTCGATGTTTTCCTCGCTCCCTACTTCCGAGAAGCCTACCGACCTGTCCGCCAAGGAGACCTCTTCATCGTCCGCGGTGGTATGAGGCAAGTCGAGTTCAAGGTTGTTGAGGTTGACCCCCCCGAGTATGGTATCGTTGCACAAGATACTGTCATTCACTGCGAGGGTGAGCCCATCCAGCGAGACGAGGAGGAAAACAACCTCAACGAGGTTGGCTATGACGACATTGGTGGATGCCGAAAGCAGATGGCTCAGATCCGAGAGATGGTCGAACTCCCCCTCCGACACCCTCAGCTCTTCAAGTCCATTGGTATCAAGCCTCCCCGAGGTGTGCTGCTGTATGGACCTCCCGGTACCGGTAAGACGCTCATGGCTCGAGCCGTCGCCAACGAGACTGGTGCCTTCTTCTTCCTCATCAACGGTCCCGAGATTATGTCCAAGATGGCTGGTGAATCCGAGTCGAATCTGCGAAAAGCTTTCGAAGAGGCCGAGAAGAACTCTCCCGCCATCATCTTCATCGATGAGATCGACTCAATCGCCCCCAAGCGTGACAAGACCAACGGTGAGGTCGAGCGCCGAGTTGTCTCCCAGCTCCTCACCCTCATGGACGGCATGAAGGCTCGTTCCAACGTCGTTGTTATGGCCGCCACTAACCGACCCAACTCGATCGATCCCGCCCTCCGACGATTCGGCCGTTTCGACCGTGAGGTCGACATCGGTATCCCCGATCCCACTGGACGTCTTGAGATCCTCCAGATTCACACCAAGAACATGAAGCTCGGCGACGATGTCGACCTCGAGCAGATCGCTTCTGAGACTCACGGTTACGTCGGTTCTGATGTTGCTGCTCTCTGCTCTGAGGCTGCCATGCAGCAGATTCGCGAGAAGATGGATCTCATCGATCTCGATGAGGACACCATCGACGCCGAGGTTCTCGACTCTCTTGGCGTCACTATGGAGAACTTTCGCTTCGCTCTCGGCGTCTCCAACCCCTCTGCTCTCCGCGAGGTTGCCGTTGTCGAGGTTCCCAATGTTCGCTGGGAGGACATTGGTGGTCTCGAGGAGGTCAAGCAGGACCTCAAGGAGAACGTTCAGTACCCTGTCGACCATCCCGAAAAGTTCCTCAAGTTTGGCATGTCGCCTTCTCGAGGTGTGCTGTTCTATGGTCCTCCTGGTACCGGTAAAACTATGCTAGCCAAGGCTGTCGCCAACGAGTGTTCCGCCAACTTCATCTCGGTCAAGGGACCTGAGCTCCTCAGCATGTGGTTTGGTGAATCTGAGAGCAACATCCGAGACATCTTCGACAAGGCCCGTGCCGCCGCTCCTTGTGTCGTCTTCCTGGATGAGCTCGACTCCATTGCCAAGGCTCGTGGTGGCTCCATGGGTGATGCCGGCGGTGCTTCTGACCGTGTCGTCAACCAGCTTCTGACCGGTAAGTGATCATTTCATAAATTAAGTCGTTCAACTTCTAACCCGTAACAGAAATGGACGGCATGACTTCCAAGAAGAACGTCTTCGTCATTGGTGCTACCAACCGACCTGAGCAGCTCGACCCTGCTCTTTGCCGACCTGGCCGTCTCGACTCGCTCATCTACGTGCCCCTGCCCGATGAGCTTGGTCGTCTGAGCATCATCAAGGCCCAGCTCCGTAAAACCCCCATCGCCGCGGATATCGATTTCGGCTACATCGCTTCCAAGACGCACGGCTTCTCCGGTGCCGATCTTGGCTTCATCACCCAGCGTGCCGTCAAGATTGCCATCAAGGAGTCCATCACTCTCGATATTGAGCGTACAAAGGCTCGCGAGGCTGCTGGCGACGAGATGGACACTGATGAGGATGTCGAGGACCCCGTGCCTGAACTGACCAAGGCCCACTTCGAAGAGGCTATGCAGCAGGCTCGCCGATCCGTGACAGACGTTGAGATTCGCCGCTACGAGTCTTTTGCTCAGCAGATGAAGAACGCTGGTCCCGGTGCTTTCTTCAAGTTCCCTGAGGCTGGTGCTGAGGCTTCTGGTGCCGATGGCGGCAACTCGTTTGGCGACGCTGGCAATGATGATGATCTCTACGACTAAGGACGGCAACGGCTCTGGACATGTGTCCTTTGTATTCTAATAATTTCTCTCGTACATCTCTGCATTGGCCTGCGCGTCAACGAGTGGGAAGGACTTGATCCGGACACTAGGTCGCGGCTGATTTCGGACTGGGAGTTGGTAGAATGGTAGAGGCGAGATGAATGGCCACTTTAACCTGGTAGCGTTTGTGCATTGCCATCTTCGCGATGGCCCAGGAGGACAAGATTGCGCATCACATTATGTTGCTCTGCTTAGACGCAACAAGGGTTCTGCACTTTGATAGATGACGAAATTGATTCCCTTTTATGAACTTGATCACCCTGATTTGACTGATACGCTTTGGACTAGCGTTTGAGTCTATTGCCTGACTACACATCCCTGACAATGTATATGAAGCACATGTGGTTAACCGTGACGCTTCCCGCATATAACTCTACGCCTGTTCTCATCTGGTGATATTGGAAACCCGAGTGCGAGAGGGATTCCGCATGTTTCCACTGACGACACGAGGAGCTAAAGACATTTGACATCAATAGCATCGTTGGCCGTAACATGGTCTTCATACACGATCTGTGATGAATCACTTATCACAAGATTCCATATTTGTGCCACTCGCCCTAAAGAGGACGTTCACAGCAGTGTAAATTAAACAAAAGGTCTATTCATTGGTTTCATGCGCGAGTTTCGTATCATGTTTTCCTGGGTCTGGTATCGATTCGTAAGCGCCTCTCCCCCTCCAACAGTGTATCAGCCGTATCCTTTGGTTGTAAGCTCATCATGGCTTGGCTTTGGGTGCTCTCGTTGCTCTTGCGTAAGCTTTCTCGGAAGCTGGTTTCATATAGTTGTTTTTGTTTCTGTGTCGGGAGTATCTAGGTTGGTTGTTGGTCCCTTGCGCTGTCTGCTTAGTTTGCATAGTCTGCACCAAGGGTATCGTGCTCTGTTCTGTGTATCGACTGGATGCCGTGCGTGGCCGTGTTGACAACACAGCCTATCCCTTCTCTTGCTCCCTGTCTTTTCGTCGTAGCCTCAGATCCCCATGGATGCGAGGATTTCAGTCTTGGGGATTCCCGCCATCCTCAATGTCGCACACAGCCTCGAGGCTCTCCCGCGTGACGCGCAGAGCCTCGTCGACAACGGCCTCGGGCACGGCGAGGCTCGACTTGCCGTCGGCCGCCGAGCCGTTGACCTTTGCGGCGTCGCCGTTGGTGGAGGGCTTGCTGCCGTTGGAGCTGGAGGAGACGGGGTTGAGAGCCGAGTCGTGGCGGACGTCGTCGAGGACGCGGCGGAGCAGGGCCGGGAAGGTGGTTACCTCGCCGGAGCGGAGGAGGGCGAGGGCGTGGGATTGGATGGTGGTGGGCCAGTTGGTCGAGTGGGAGTTGAGGGCGTGGAGGAGGGACTCCTGGATACTGCGGCGTGTTGTTAGTGAGACTGCCAACCCCAACCCATTGCTGCGGGAAGTATTCACACTCGGGGTAACGTACTTGGAGACGTGCCCGTCGCGGAGCAGGATGGTGTTGATCTGAGAGCGCATGTCTGGATCCAGCGTCGCCGCCGTGTGGTTAGCAGCGCTAGATGGGACCTTTACGGGCGTCGAGGATACGTTGTTGGACATGATGGCGGCTGTGTCTGGATGCTGTAGATGGAAGAGTCCCTCGGGAGAGAAACGTCCGCAATGGGCGGCGAAGAGGGAGATCAGACCGTCGCTCTTATCCAGCTGTGAACCTCTATGAATTGAGCGATAGAAAAAGTTCCACCTCGCAGAGGAAGCAAGGGTTTCTCTCGTCAATCGTCTCGCTTGCTGGCCGCCGCTGGTGGTCCCAGGTTTCGCTCCCGCCCGGCTCGAGTATTATACTGCGCTGCAAAGCTCAACAATCAGCCAAACATTTCCCACATTGAATCATTTATCTTCGGCGGCTCGGCAAAGACTTACAACGGTCGCGTGGTTTCCGCAGCAGGGGGTTTCTCGACGTCGCTATAGCAGGATACAATGTCGGATCGTCGACTGGTAGTGGCAAGGCTGAGGCTGGGGAAGGGAAGGTTTTCGGGGCGCGCAAGGCTGAAAGCGGGTGGTGGTTCTCTGTTAGCCACTGCAGTGGCTTGTGGCAGTGCTAGTTGCAGGGCACGTATACTGGAGGTGGGGTATAGCAGGAGCGAGTCCACAAACCGCAATCACAAGCTTCAAGTTTGGGATGAAGAAGGAGACGTGAACCAGCTATTGGTTGAAGTCAGCGGAAGAGGTGGGGCCTCACCGATGACGGCTTCCTCACCGACTTGCAGCATGCATTGGGTAAGATACGTACTGCATGCATGCACTTACACGGGCTAGAACACCAATTCCATATCTACTCACTCATGAGACAGTAAACTTGAAACAACAAATCAACAATTTACATACGGAAAACTTGGTGGTTCTCTGCCATCAGACAGAAGCTCACAGTTCCCGAAATAGTTTGCTTTCTCCTCTTCTTCCCCTGGTCGAGTTCGCTTCGCTCGCTTGGCGAAGTTGCTTACACGCCGTTATCCGTGGTTGGACACGTAAACCAGCCAGCCGCTGGCCACCCCAGTTCATTGATTTACATCAGCAATTGGGCATCAAAAGAGCGCTCTGAGTAATCTCGCTAATCATCTCCTATTCGGCACCCTCTGTTGATAGCCGTCTGAGCCTCCCTACGAGCCTTGCTGCCCTCCCCCGGAGTTGTCAACATTGTTGGTCATGTCCTGTACGACGCCAATAGTCAAGATACCTTACTTCGGCGCATAGCATGGTTACCCATTCATCTAAATCGGCCTGGAATTTACATGGTACTTCTGGCAGGATTACACCGGAAACCATGTATGCCAGTCACAGTTGTCTGGTGGTGCGGTTGGTAGAGTTCCTCGGATCCCGAGCATGCAGAAACGTGACTTGCCGCGGCGCATACAGCCAAAGATTCTGCTCAATGATATTGGAACAAGAGATCTCATCAACGAGACAGATCATCCTAATCACCGTATCATTTGTTGGTTCCCTAGCGGCTATACACTTTAGACTTGTTGTCTCCTTGGCAGGCCACGGAGAGAACAGCAAGCGAACTGCCATCAAGAATTAGTCAAAGGTTTGCTAAGAAGGGGCCGTAAGAAGTCTCCTATTGTGCATGAAAAGCCAACTTGAATTCTTCGCTGCCGCTGTCGCCGCTTAGTCGATGTTTCGGGCAGCTTCATATCTTGGCAATCGTCCAGTCAAACGGAACGGGCTCCCGGGATCTTGTTCTCGCTCATGCCGGATTTCCACTTGTGCAAAAGGTTTCTAATCGTGCATTCATGCCTGGCTTGCGATCCCTCGCCGTCGTCGTCATGTGTATCCAGGCGGGGAGGCTTCCCGCGTATGTCGCGGAAGGATGGTAGTGCTCATTCTTCCTTCGCTGACGGGTAACATACAGTGATGCTCGGCTGCGGGAGTCCGCTCGTGCTATCTAGTAACACCTTACTGGTTGTAGACATGTCCAGGAGTGTGGTGTACCCTTGTGTTCATGTGTGAAGTGTGCAATCCAGAGCGGCTTCCGTAATGCGCCTACCTGTCCGAACGAGCACTAGAACCTGTCTCCGATCTTCTTCGGTGACGACTTCGTCTCATAGTGGCAGGTTCATTCCAAAGAGCCTTGACAGGTTGAGTCCACGCCCACTTAGCTGCACAAGATGAAGGCTTACCCTAGATTGCAAGGACAACCTCAGCCATGCTGTTCATCCATAAGCATAGGCATGTCATCGGGACTGATGAAGCGGACGCCATGTACTCCTGGGCGGAAGGATATGTCCGTCTTTTTGAGCTGGGATTCGCATTGGTTCCAAGGCGCAGCCGACCTCAGCCAACAGCAACAGCCATGGACAGCATCCGGTATCATCACTGCTGTCTGTTGTATGGATTCCCAACGCAGGGTGGTAACACAACGTGGTCACCGGCCAGTCTCAGTCTCCCCACAACCTCAGCGAACGGGCGTTTTCCGTGGCGAACTCGGCCGCATCATGTTGATCCAGGAGCTGCAACGGAGACTTCGGGGCAAGTATTGCCATGTGACCACACCAACAATCCTCCGAGTTTCGAGTCCATGCCGCTTACGCGCCTCGAACCTCAGTCCAGCTCACGGCCCGGGCCGCTGGATACCCGGTGGTGACAGTTGCTTGGCTGCCTCGTTTCCACACCGACAATCGAGTAGTCATACTCTTTCTTTACGTGCCGTGCTTATCCGTTGACCTTCCTGGTCTTGCCCAGCACAAGTTGCGTTATCTCGCATCTCCAAGGACTATCTTCCGTCCGGTGCTGCATAGTTGCGTGCCAGGTCGTCACATGAGCCATACTCAGGGCGAGATGAGATAGTCCAGAGAAGAACAACCACTTGTCCCCAGCCAAGGATTACCATTTCCAGCCCGCGGAACCCCCCCGGCCGCCCCCGAAAGTTTGCCTAGGCGGTGAGGAACAAAGCAATGACAGGCACTGCACCCCGGAGTCCGTGGTTCTCACATTGAAAGCCACCTACGGGGCTGATCACTCTACACCGTACTTCGTGCGTGGTCCAACTTGGGTGAAGACCTGTCCGATATCCCAAGATTGATCAAGACAAGCATATCCCGCGGAGACCTCGTATGAGTTCTCCAATGGCTCAATGCGCCGTGTCTGAGCATCTAATGCCTGGGGGCAACCTCGAATTCGCGTGATTCGAAGATAAAGACACTCGAGAGAGAAAGATATAAAGGGTGGACGATAACAGACACCGTTCTCTGCATAGAAAGGTAGAGAGGCAGGACTGCAGCGGAAGCATCAGCTCGGCATTCCACTGTGCCAACACTTGTTGTCCACGTTTACGCTTGTCAATTGGAACATCAATCCATACTTCAGTGTCAAAGTCCCATCCTGGTAATCGAAGCGATCGCCATACCGACCTCCTTGCTCCCCTGATGGCAGAATGGCCACCATCTCGCGCCTAGTGGGCCTCGACCAAGAAACATTGACGTGGGAGTGAGATAGGACCAATCAGCAACAATAAACACACCCATGCATTGTCGATGATGACTAAATGCATGCGTTGGACCTGAGTGATGCTCGCATACCCTAGAATTCTGGCGCAACTAGCAGACACTTGCTATTGCTTTGTTCCGAGTGAAAAAAAGACTAGCCGATGTGGTGAGAGAAAAGAGAAAAGCAGTCGTGTCTGGCTAAGGATCATGCATATGTTCGCTTCGAATATTATCCGCGTTGCTTTTTGCTCAACTAGCGTTGCTATGCCCTCTTCTCCCTGGCGGCCCAACGAACAGGAGACACCTTGGTACCTGAAGCTTGTTCATGAAACACACCTGGTAAGCTTGGTATCTTTTTAGCTTTGCCTGCGAAAAGAAGGGTGATTTGGCATATGTAGCGAGTTTTACAGTGGCCACTACTCCGTACTCGCCATGTCATTGGTGTGTTACCTCGCCTCGTGGTCGAGCTCATCGAGTAGGATCCCGTAAACTTGTGCCACAATGCAACCGTTGTCAAACCTTGGGACGTGCCAAGACGGACTGACTGTTGTCAGTTGCCGAGTAGATCAGGTATCTCACGTTGTGGGATCTTGCCTACTCAGGCCACCACAAGTCAGCATTATCAAGGCTAGACAAGCGCAAGGGGTTGACACAGTGCGTCCTGGCTCTTACCAGGCTGGCAATTAGCCAAATCGACTAATATCAGTAAACTTTATTGAGGCTGAAAGTCCTGATGGGGGTGCTTTATGTGGGGGATCAACCTAGGTCGAGAGCATCTGTAATGTTTGGGGGCATGGGATAACGTTAGTGGGCCGTCTCCAGGATCCCCTCATGCCCGGTCGAGTAATACCGCGGTCAGCGTCCCACACCGCGCATCCGGCCATGCGCACGTTTCCCCGGAAAATCGAGGCATGTCGCCTCGCACCTGGAGTGCATTCAATTGGCATTGTGCCCGGTGTACAATGACGTCGAACCAGCTCGGCGAGAGCTTAGTCAGAACCA
This sequence comes from Fusarium zealandicum, assembly GCA_013266195.1. Classification (NCBI taxonomy): domain Eukaryota; kingdom Fungi; phylum Ascomycota; class Sordariomycetes; order Hypocreales; family Nectriaceae; genus Fusarium; species Fusarium zealandicum. The sequence continues at coordinate 21,357 of JABEYC010000338.1, forward strand.
GCGGCGCCCCCGTTGGTTGGTCCTCGGTGTCGTGTTCGGAGAACCGGTGAGTTTCTCTTACGGTTGGTATCCTGTGTATCGTGCACCACGCTTCAGGCATGATTGCCTTGGCCAGAGAGTGGGTGGTAAGCTGGACTAGGGGTTAACTCTGACATGTAAAGTCATGAACTTGCATGAGAACACCACTGAGTCACAAAGAATTTGCTGTGTGGCGTGGATAGGGATTGTCAACCATGAAACGCGTCTCAATGGCAAGCCGCATATGTATCGACATCCTGCTTGGGCAGAGCCTTGCCAATGGGGAGCGAGTTGGGTTAAAGTGACTCTGCCACGCGTTTCCTGTCATATCGAGCTGAGGACACTTGCATCTGTTGGGAGCGAATTGGGACCAGACTCGTATATCCAAGGACCAAAAAAAAGTCTGGAGAGAAGAGCCACTGGCTCATCTGGCGAACAATATAGATTACAATGCCCAACAAGCTGACCTGTCGAGGCCGCCCATAAGTGACGTTGTTCAGAACCCGACACCGGACCAGGTTGTCCAGGCTCCCCGGGATCCGCGCTGGAAGTAGTGCGAGTGCCGCCCGGCACCCCGTGTCGATAGGTCATTCTCTCCTTCGCCGAGAGCGAATCGGCGCCGCGGTCGCCGATGGCCTCTGCGAGCGGGCGACAAGGGGACGGGATCGACGAGAGGCGACCTGTCACTTATGATTTGGCAACAGAGGGCCCACCGGACGGAACGGTCGAACCGGGGGCGCTGTCGGATTGTGGCTTTGTGTGTCTGCTGAGTGATGATACCAGGTAGGAGAAATACTAGGTTAGTAAGTGGTCGATGCGAAGAGGAATAGAGGCAACGCGTGGACCGAGAGAGCAAGACATGCGTGCGGTTGACAGGGCAAGACAAAAGTTGACCCAGGTCCATGACAATGGAAGATGACGCCAAAAGAAACAAAGAAACTGCGGAGCTGCTGATGCCGCATAGTGGAGAGTTGAGGGTCGAGAATCGAGTCGAGGTGGTGAACGGCCGTTCGTCATTGAGTGAGGCGTCAACTTTGAGCTCGAGATGACTTATTCTCGGTGACCTAGGGGACTTGGTAGACAGCCTGTTCATCAATACGGAGCACCGTCTGTGCCTGCCATTGTGGGTGAGATTAGCTGTGTAAATTTCCAAGGCAAGGAAGGCATGGGAATGCCGGCAAGTAGGACAGGGACACGACTCACCGGCCCCGTCGTTGTTGCCTCTCTCTCTCTCTTCTGAGGATAACACTTCCCTGGTGAATCTATTTTGAGCAGGTGAACAATACTAGGCAATGGGAAACAACCATTGCCCGTAGTAGTTGGCCTCAAATGACAGGAAGTTGCAGCGGGCGGCTGGCAGCATCTACGCACCTCAGGGAAGGCACATGTGAGGGCTGGCTCAGACCAGATCAAAGTAGTCGCATCGCATGGGTGAGAGGAACAGTGGGAGGTGGGAAGAGATGCGTTAAGAAGGCGCGGCTTTAGCCATTATCATACAAGGCAGCCTCGCCTTTGCTCAAGTTGCACATGCCGATGCACGAGGCCTGCCAAAGAACAGAAACCCCAACATGACCTGCATTCTAGATCCTGAATATCATCTCTTACTTTCGAATTTTGTATGATATGTCGAGTTGAATCTTGTCGTATACTACCTGAGTGCTGTAAGATAAGGCATGTTTGTCGTATGAAACGTACCTCTCATATCTCACATCACATCACCCGGGCCACCATCACATCAGCGAGTATGGCCTCACTACCCAAGTTGGGTCGCCTCGCTTACACTCACTGGGATCCCAAGCGCAACGCCAACGTTTGGCCATTGATGAGCTGAAGGGACAACAAAGAGCACGAAGGATAAAACTGGGATTTGTCAGATCTCGACTTTGGTCTTTGTGCAGATGCAGTCTGCACAGATGACACCACCCACAAGCCCCCTCACTTCAGGGCTCTCGCATCTACAAAAAACTACCTGAGTTCCAGGTCCTGGATGGAGGAGCAGGACTTGAATTCGACTCGAGGGACTGGCTACATAGATGATCTATACGGCCGGTTGCATGTTGAGGACGTCCTGACCGAGGATATTCTCGAATCCCCTCACATGTAACCAATTGTGTCTACCAGCACCAGCAACCAACTCGACCTCATAGGAGCCATCAACAGAAAGGACTCAAAGCAGACAAGTGTGCGTTATCTACTTCAGATGTATGTACGGGTGGAGTCATTGTCATGAAAACAATGATTCTCGATCTTCAGAAATCCTTCGATCGCCTTTGCGTGAATGTCCATCCCCCATTCAGGTCCAAGACGAGGATTATTACTGATCAATTGGCGATGGAGGGATGTGTCAATTAGGCACGTCCGGTCCGCTGCGCACTACAGCAGGTACGTACTCTACTCGTGCATCCCGTCCAGCGCTTGATGGTGGCTCTCTAAACAAGCACTAGGATCGTGACGGAGCGGCTCTTTGAGCCTTGGCTAGCGAGTAAAGACAGAGGGGCGACCGTCCGCTGGGCCTAGCCTGACCGGGTCACGCACGCTTCAGCCAGTCATCCAGCGTTCATCCCCATTCATGGCTGGCGGCGTCCGTGACCCAGGATGGGACAGGTGACGCCGACTCTGGATTGGAGCAACATTCCACTGTTTTGCCTGTCTTGCTTGATTCTTGATGCTGGGCGGCATCAGCCCATTCTGCAGCGGTACGAGATCCAGCCCAGCACCGCTGCAACCAGTCCAGTCCGCCAGTGGCGTCGCCGGTGGTGATGGTGCTTGATGCTGGGGAATAATGGGGAACTGGATTGGCGGAATGAACAGGTCTGCAATTATCAGATGGATGCTCGATGAGGGGCATCCCTCGACATGAAAAAGGAAGACATCCTTGGAGGAAACAAACGGTCACATTCAAAGCCCTCATCGAGAAAGGTCTGGCACCCTCACTCTCACTGACACTGACTGTGGCTGCAGGTTTCACAAGCGATCTTTTTTCGGCGTTCGCTCTCGTGGCTCCCATGTCGAGTTTATGGGCTGGCCTGTCAATCAACAGAGATCCATGCTGGCTGGTCGCCAATGGCTGGCTGTAGGGACGATGGGTGTGTATCAATGACAAGGTAGAACCTGGAGACTACATACAATTCCGGAGTTGGTCTCCAACAGCCTGCAGACACTCATGCATCTAGAGCGAGCGGTGAATGCGGGCTGGCTCATCCTGTCATGATAGAGCCAAGGGAGCGTTGCGTGGTTATACAGCGAATACAGCTGAAAACTCCTGCTTCTTTGGCTGATTTCCTTGTCGATACTTGCTTGCTCTGATGGAAAAGAAGGCTTCTCGCTTCTCATTCGCAACCCAGGGTCAAATCATTAGGTATCCACCCTTGCTGTATTGTACTATGTTGATACGCGCTCGGCGGTGGATAGATACCTTGTTTAATAAAACTTATCCCCTTTAGCTCCTAAGTAGCAAGCCGCGGTCCCTCGAACCCTTGTCTCGATAGAAGGAGAATCTACCAGTCTACTACGTACTACGTATGTAGTACCGTAGTACGCAGTAAGTAGGGGCCGGTAGATCCCCTTGTTTCCTTGTCGGTAGGTCAATAGGGAATGGGGGCACAGTCGCCGGGGCACGAACGGACCAGGACTGCGTAAACTAGCACTATCGAAGCTTGAGGGCTCACGTACAATCGGAACGCAGCCGGACAGCTAGCTAGAGTTGTCGAACAAGTCGTGACACATTACGACACCTCGACGGCAGTTGTCTGAAAGACGGTCAAGCTAACAATATCCAAGACAACAATCGCAGTCGCTGTGGAGTCGCCAGAGGAACCACAGTGGAGGGGAGTCAAGAGGAGCCGGACGCAATATAGTGGAGGCACCCGAGGTGGAGGCACCCGACAGATGAGGTCAGGCCGCCTTTGGCTTCTTGGTGTTCGGGCAGTGCTCTTCCAGGACGGTGACACCTGGTGGAGTGATGGGGATGAGAGTATGTAGAAGAGATGGATGGATGGAATCGAGAAGCCCTGGGTCCATGGATGATCCCAGTAATCCCAGCACGCAGCCCGCCTGTCGAGTTGCTCGTTATGCTACCATTTCCAAAAGCAGCGCATCGCCAATCTGGTGGCTCACCCGGGGTAGTGCACTCGACCTCACCTGGACCTCACCTGTACTCACCTGCGTTGCAGGTCTCTCTCTGTATCAGCATGTAGGGACGACAACAGTCCTCTCCGCCAACACGATCGATCTAGTTGAGAGGGGGACGAATGTGCAGAAGCGAGCTCGGGGATCCAATAGACGTAGGCGTACAGGGGAGACTAAGACGCACTGCAGGTACTTGGAGGCCGCGATGTTTGAGATATGCCGTTAGTCGCTTGTCGCCCACTTGTTCCGCGTCCTTGGTGGCTACGCCGTGCATTGCGCATCACAGTGCCGTGCCGTGGCGAACGGTTCTGCGGCATCACCAACGCCGATTCGCCAATTGATGCATCGAGTTGTCTCTTTTCTCGCGCCCAAGGGGGACGGACCTGCATCAACACGCTTGTGTAGGTGGCCGAACAAGGTGAGAGAGATCAAGACCTCCCTCGCAGCATGCCACGATGCTTGACTGTGACATGGCTTGCTGAAGCCTGGTTGCCTCTCTGGCGGAGACAACAGCCCCCAACTCTGGCTCCCAAAGAGACTGGTTTCGGATTGAACATGTCTAATGCTGTAATAGTAGCCAAGTTGACTTTGAGAGTGAAGCGCCGTGTCCGCCATCCGCGCCCGCGCCCGCGCTCGTTCCCTCGGCCAGCCGCGTGAACAACCTCCTGACTCGGCCCCATCTGACTTGACTCGAATGACGACGGCGGAGGAAAACAGTCTTGTAGAAGGGGGGGGGGCTATAGTAGGGCGAGATGTAGTGGACTACGTCAGGAGCTCAGATCTACCTGATCAGGTCGAGGATCTCGAGGTCAGGATGGAGATGGGGGTAACCGCGGGGTCATTATTGGGTATGCTAATCGCCTTTACCTCGACGATGCAGCCCCGAGGTACAAAGTCTGTGCAACCATCACGGCGAGCTAATGTACGGAGCTCGGAGCTGATGGGCTTCTCTTACATCATCGCCATGACCATATTTGCAGCCACCGCGCGACCACTTACACGAATTACACAAAATGTTCCAGTTTTCGATCACTTGAGGAAGCATTGACCAGGACGATACGAACACTAATAGGAACATGACTATTGGAATGTCAGCAAAAGAAACACACCTGCCGCATCGAAAAGGGAGCTCAACGTATTCATCATCCCATCAGACAACCTGCAATAATGCTAGGTGACCCAGTCTCGACAGTCCATGCAGATTGATTGTCGCGCAACAACGCAAAGCTGCCGATTACCCCAGCTGCGAACCGTTTGACCGTCAACTACAGTACGCGCCCTTCGATCCGCCAGTTGCAACGCGTTAACGAAAGCTTACAAGGGGCAGGTGAGAGGGTGGGCGGGTGAAGATGGTGTCGACCTCATTTACGGTCCAGATTGGGGCATCCCCAGGGCTGAGGTGGTGCGCTATCATGATGCCGGCAGGAGATTGACTACTAGCTAGAGAGGGTTGTACCGTAGTCGAGTTACTTTGGCTGATCACGGTGACTGATGAACATTTGTCTTTGTCCCTACCACATCAATTCCCCGTCTGGTAATAACGACATTGTTTCTTATTTCTTAACGACCTGCCATGGATCTGGGGGAACCCGGCCGTTCGCCAACCATTGCCCCGACCTCACCTGAAGCGGACCATGCTAGTTGAGTTAGAGGACCCGTTTCCCTAAAAAGAACGGAATCATAATCCATCCCTTGCACGGGCTTGTCACTGTTACTCAGCGACAAGCGCTCTTCTGGGGGTTTACACGCAAGCACATGCGCTTCATCCCAGGGGCCCGATTAAGCGTAACCTACCTGAGGTATGCAAGCCAATAAGCCTTGGATGTTGGTACATTATCATATGTGAAATCTTGGACGATTACACGCCATTTCAAGGTCGTGTAAGCTTGGTTATTCATCTTCATCGTCTTCTTCTCTCCTCTACCAGAACTCGTCTATTCCTTTACACACACTCTACACGTAATAAGAATCTATTTGTCATCGCCTGCTCACGCAACCCCTGGTGGCCATCGTTGCCATTCCATCGTGATTCACATCTTTAATCAACAAGGGACGTTGGCAGGCAGAGAGACAAGCATTGATTCGCGTGGCTCCCAAGCTCACATCGCCCCAAGAAACCCGGCAAAGACCAGCATTCGACCCAGCATTCGACCCATTGAATACCCAGAAAGCGGATGCGTGTAAAGGTACCCCCAGAAAGGACCCAAGAAGACCCTCTCTCAAGCCTCTCCACCACGAGAAACGCCCCACCCCACCTTGGTCTCTGTCTAGAAGGCGTCGGGTGTCGGGTGTGTGGGAGCGTGCGGGCGAGTCGGAGAGAGGCGTGTGCAGGCGTGTGCCCACCTCCTAGGAGAAGCCCGGGAGGCTCAGAGGGCCTAGAAGAGGCGTTGCAGCTGGCTAGAAGGACAGGCAAATAGAGGGACAAGTGGACGAGAGTGATAGTAGACAAGGCCATTGCAACTGGTGGCCTCTTTCGCCCATGCCCCGGAGCGAGTTATCGATCGGGCCACCAGCGATCTAGCAACGATCCAGCAACGCCCACCGGCGCCGCCCGTGCAATCCAATCCTGGAAACAAGGCCAACGACCTTCAAACTCACCTCTTTGGTCCAGGCTGCTTTGTGTGTTCTGCTTGCTGGTTACCAGACGAACAAGAGACATACATCCACCAGCAAGGTTCTACCTGGTTCCCATACGCAGCGCAAAGACGGAACAAGCTACGCACTACTACGTACAGTACACACGCTTTTCCTAGCTCCTCTGGCTGGGACCCTTGGACCCTTGAACGACAGCCAAGGTTTGGTCGGTAGAGGTGCCAGGTGGTTATTGGATTCCGACCGTCCAAGGTACGTACCGAGTTTTCTATTCTTTTTCCGTACAGCAACGACGCGACGACCGCGACCAGGGGCCCTTCGGGTGGCTTTCGCCACTGACCCAAGTCAGCTGCCCCACCAAAAGGCCTAAAGACCGCTCCTGCCCATTGGAGCCCGGGCGACGACCTGGCACGCACTGGCACCTGCCTTCTTGCTAGGTGCTGCTAGCTGTCTGGGCACCCAGAGCCAAGTACGTACTCTGGTGTCTCCTGCCCTGCCAGTAGGTGGTGCTTGCACCTGCGCCTGCGCCTGCGCCTGCGTGCGTTTGCGGGAGACTGGGGGGGGGGGACTGGAGCAACACCGGTTGCTCGCTCGTCGGGTCGCGCTTGCCCATAACGTGCATAGGTTGGCACCTGCCCTGCTGCAGCTGGCACCAGGCTTCCGGCACCTTGCACCCGGCACCTTGCACCTTCCCTGCACCTGCACCTGGCAGTGGCACCTGCTGAGTCGGCTCAAAGCAGGACTTAGACCGCACTCGACTTCGAGCCTCGAGACTTAACTCTCCAACATTTGCATCTCGTGCCTCTTCCACAAACTCCCCGCCACTCACTCGTTTTTCGGCCTCTCTCTCCCGCCAATTGCCACGGCCTGGGCAATGCTTTGTCCGCGGTGAAGGCCTTCTCTCCTCTCTACCGTTGCCGTCCTCTTCACTCGTCTACATCGTCGTCCATTCCACGGACTCAAGAGTGCACCTATGGGCTGCCGCTCCTTGACCTGACGACCGACGCTCACCAGCAACCCCCCAGCCCGCCATGCTGGTCGTCGCCGACGACATCTCGATCGCCCCCCGCGGCTCTGGTCGCGATGACTCTGCTAGCGATGATCTACCTCTTTCCGACTACATTCTCCGCAGAACACAGTACCTCTACGCCCTTATCCTACTCACTGCATTTATATCCTGTGCCGCCTGGTACAGCGTCGTCAACGCCAAGAAGGAAGAGGACCAAGTCCAATCTACAGTAAAAGGACCCGGAGGCAAACCACTGCCCATCACCAAGAAGAAGCACTCTCGTGCCGATGGCGACCGCAAGATCGGCCCCGGCTTCGGCCGCACCGCAAAGAACGTCTTCCGCGTCCTTGCTGCCATGGTCTTTTTGAGCTACGTTGGGAGCGCCTCTTTCATGTTCTACCATGCCTTTTGGTTCGAGGACCCCTGGCAATGGTCAAGAGAGGGTCTGCCGTGGGCTGGCGAATGGAGCGTGGTAAGTCACATCTCAGTTGCTCTCGTGTCTCCAACAATGCCATTGTAGTTCCCGCTGACTCTGTTCTGCATAGGTCCATGTCACAGGCGCTCTCTTCTTCTATCTCTACATCCTCATCTCGCTATTCGACTGGCGTAAGGGCCCAAACATCGTCCACTTCATCGTGTGGATCCTGGGCTTTATTGGCGAAATCGTTTTGTTCTTTACGACCCTAGTTGCAGCGGCCGATTGCCACTTCTTTCGGTCCGTTCGAAACAACGAGTCGGGCAAGAATGGAAGCTGTGTCGACTACTGGACCAGAATTGACCTCGTCCTATACTTTGTTCGAATGCTCCACCTCCTCGCCCTCATTGGAGTCTTCACTGTAGCATGGATCTGCAAAGTTCGCAGCTCCGAAAACAAGAAGATCGAAGAAGGACGCCCCGCCGAGTCAACCCCGCTGCTTAACGGGCATAGCAGGTCGTATGACACCACTAATGGCCACCTGCCTAATGGTCAGGCGGTTAATGGCCGAGAGGCTAACGGCCGGGAAACTAATGTTCGCCGCCAGCGTGGTAGGACCATTTCGAACGCCCAAAGGTTGCCAGGTTATCCTAAGAAGGAAGAACCAGCCGCTTTCTATCGACCTGAGAAGCTTCCTCACAAGACGTGGTTGGAGTATCTTAAGGGATACTCCCTATTCTTCCCTTACCTCTGGCCCAAAGACTCGGTCCGGCTTCAGGTCCACGTTCTTATTTGCTTCATTCTGGTCATGCTGCAGCGTCTTGTCAACGTCGCTGTGCCCATGCAAGTCAAGAAAGTCGTCGATGATCTCGAGGAGGTGATAAAATTGGTCTCAGGCGGCGAGCGACTTTCTATGGACAACTTTCCACTCAAGAACTTCATGATTCTTGGAGCCCTGTGGATTCTGCAAGGCCAATCAGGACTTCTGGGGTCGATGCGATCGATTCTCTGGATCCCGGTCTCGCAGTACTCGTACCGTGGACTGACGACAGCGGCCTTTAACCACGTCCACTCTCTCAGTCTCGACTTTCATCTTTCCAAGCGCACCGGCGAGGTTCTGTCTGCACTTAACAAGGGCTCCTCTATCAATCAGTTCCTCGAACAAGTAACATTTCAGGTCTTCCCGATGCTCATCGACCTGTTCCTTGCGATAACTGTGTTTTACCTCCAGTTCGGACCCTTGTATGCCGAGATCAATCTTGTGGATACCTGCTGGTATCTTTACATGACCATCAAGATGGCCTCTACTCGAGCAGATCAGCGCCGGGTAATGACAAATGCCGACCGGGAGGAGGAAGCAGTGAAGAACGACTCAATCTCTAGCTACGAAACGGTCAAATACTTCAACGCCGAAGAATTCGAATCCAGAAGATACCAAGGCAAGGTTGGCGTTTTCCAGAACGCAGAGGCCCAGGTGCAGATGGGCATGATGAAGATGAATATCTGCCAGACCGTGGTCTTCAACCTGGGTAGGATCATTGCAGCATTGGTCTGCGGCTGGCAGGTTGCGATGGGCTTACGCACTACGGGTGACTGGTTCCTGACAGTCTCGTATCTGACCCAGCTTCAAGGCCCTCTCAACTTCTTCGGTACCTTTTATCGTACGGTGCAGCAGGCAATGATTTCGGGCGAGAGACTACTGGAGCTCTTCAAGATCCAGCCGACAGTGGTGGATGCACCTCATGCGGTTCCGTTGAGTAAAGACTTCCAGGGACACGTTCGGTGGAACAACGTCAGCTTCGCGTATGACCGACGGAAGCCGGCGCTGCGCAACATCTCGTTCGAATGCCTCCCAGGCACCACGACAGCTTTCGTGGGCGAGTCAGGCGGTGGCAAGTCGACCCTCTTTCGCCACATGTTCCGCTACTACGACTGCGACGAGGGCTCCATCGAACTCGACGGCAGAAATGTCAAGGATCTGACCATCAACTCGGTCAGAGAAATGATTGGCGTCGTCCCTCAGGACACGACTCTTTTCAACGAGAGCTTGATGTACAACCTCAAATACGCCAGACCATCGGCTACGAAAAAAGAAGTTGAAGACGCCTGCCGTGCCGCCAGCATCCACGATCGCATCATGACGTTCCCCGACCAATACGAAACGCAGGTCGGTGAGCGGGGCCTCCGCCTCAGTGGCGGTGAAAAACAGCGGGTTGCCATTGCGCGGACTATTCTCAAGGACCCCCGTGTTATCATGCTGGACGAGGCCACGTCGGCATTGGACTCCCACACTGAGCAGGAGATTCAAGACAATGTGTGGAATATTGGGCAGGGTCGCACCTTGCTCATTATCGCGTATGTATTTTGGCCGGCGGGGACGCCCAGATCTTATTACTGACACCTTTCATAGACATCGACTGTCCACTATTACGCATGCGGATCAGATCATCGTCTTAAACTCTGGGACAATTGTCGAGCGAGGCACCCACGACGAACTGCTTACAGCTAAGGGCCGATACGCCTCGATGTGGGAGAAGCAGATTCGAGCCGAGCGTGCCTTAAACGTGGCTCGCGAAGCTCAACTGAAAGCCGCGAGGGCTGTCCGTAAGGCTAAGATGGGTCTCAAGAAGAAGTCGGATGGAGATATGGACGACTACGACGGCCTCGGGTCACCTGGTAGCCTATCGGGCAACGGATCTAAGGATCATGGGGATGAGACACATACTTCGTCCTCGTCCTCGGATGCCGAATCCAGCCACAGTGAAGAGCAACCGAGAGAGCGAGAGCGAAGATAAAGCACCCACTTTGCTCCCCAAACGCCTGCTGTTGCTTGCTTCATCCCGCAGGCTCGCAAACCATTTCTGAGGGTTTGCCCACTCGATAATTACCTATGATGGAAACTCATCTTTAGCAGACCCCTCGAGAGGGTCCAAAGCTCTCACGCCTCTTTAATCACGACATTCTCAGCATTTTGACATTGTACTCGGTTCACGAACAGGCACGATCCACGTCTACGAAGTTTCAACAAGGTTTCGGCACAAGACAGCATCGGATCGGCGTTGAGGAGTTTCCATTTATCGTCTAATGAAACCGGGCTTCGGCAGTCCGGCTAATAATCCCGCAATCAGCACTAGCCTGTGGCCTCGTCCGCTGCGAACTAGCTGATTCATGCGCGGTGGAGCTTACCCACGGCATATACAAGGAAACACTAGGGGATGTAATGCGGTCGAATATCCTTATTGCTTTTGTGTGCTTGAAGGCACAGTAATATTCATGGCGGGGAACAAAGGAGTTTACGGTTATCATGCTTGCTTCGGATTTGGTCAGGACTCGGGCATCAGCCGAGAGCCCTTGAGGGATATATATATACATGTACATGAAATGGTTGACACCTTTTCTCCCAGCGACGACCGGCTGGACGTGCTCGACGCGGCACGCAGGAAGACTCTTCTCGGGATGGAGAAGAGAGGTAGACAGAGGGGTGGTTGAACGATGTTACGTCTCTAACAAGAAGGGCTTCTAGGCCTCTTAGACAGACAGACCGCTCATGCGGGAGGAAATGGCTATGGAACGAATTGCTTTCTATTTGGAATGTCAGGCGGCAACGGTGCTTTGTGGGGATGAAGAGAAAACAAAATGGGATCTTTGACTTCCACTTCAACAAGTTGAATTGCCTGGGGAGATGAAGGCTTCAGAGGACGAACAGGCGAAAGCAAAGCATGACATCGGCAAAACACGTCCATGACAGCATAGCATCACAGCATCTGTGTCAAGCATAGCAGAGCATGAACTAGCATAGCATAGCAAGCAACTGAAGTCTTTCTGTTTTTTTTTTGTATTTCAAGGTTACAGTCTCTTTATAATTCGCGACTCTGTTCCCACGTGTTTTGTGCAAGTTTGGTGTCGTATTAGCGTTAGTCTAGTTCATGCCAAGTTCCGAGGAGGAAATACTCACCATCCGCCACATCTTGACACGTATATGCTAATCCTGCTTGGGTATTCTTCTGGTCAAGGATAAGTTGTTTTGCTTGTCTATTCATTCATCCTCTCCATTATCTCTCCTTTGTCTTCTGAGGCTGTGCATCCACACCCACACCCGGACCCGCCACCCCGGATGCCCGGGGGTTTGAGGGATCCACCGAGGGACGGACCCAGCGCATCTAGTCGAGCGCCTCACCGCCGACCCCTGGAATGAGGCAGGCAAGTTTTGACGCCATCTGATTACAGCCGAGCGGTATTATTCTTTGAGAGCAAAACTTTGATATTGACAGCGACAGGGGAATCGGGAGCTTTGTCCAGGGGAGGGGGCTCGGTGAGTTAATGCCGCAGGACCATGATTAATCATGTTTGTATAAGCGTCTATATTGATTGGATACCTATACTCCGTACACAGCATGCAATGCTTGCACGTCAACTTGGGGGGCGTGTCTTGTAGACACCAACAAGTGGATTAGAAACCTACGGTAGTGGAATGCAGAACAGCGCATCGTTTTTGGACGGGGAGCGGGCCAATGCAGGCCAGGAATGTCTCCGATGCGTATCACAACAGTTGTCTCGTATCGGCTTACGCGTGCATCCTTTACTCGGCGGGTTTTGATGTGTACCCATAGAGGCGAAAGTTGGGCGGTAAGGAAGAGCTCCACATGGCGGCGACCTGAGGAAGGATATACCGTCGCGATGGGTTTCGAGATGGGTTTCGAGATGGAGTCATGACCCAGGGAACAAGAGGAAAACAGGGGGCTCTTTATATAGAACATGTCGACGCGTAACACGGCAGCCACGGCTATCAGAAAAGGTTCAAAGACCACGAATAACGTTATGCATGTGAAAGGGGCGGACCAAAGGTTATAGCGAGTGTCAAGATAGTATTAGTATTACAACATGTTCGTATAGATGGTGTCAAGTATAGTGGTACAAGAAGATGTAGGTTCGTAAACACATGGTCCGATGGAGATGGTGTGGTGTTGAATGCGGGTGATGATGCCAGCGTGTATATAACAAGGTGACGAGCCCTCTCTCCCCTGTTGCCCAGACTCGGATTTCCTCGTGAGGCATCTTGGATAAAGATTCGTCCTCTCCCTGGACTTGGCCATGTCGTCATTCCTGAGACGGCCCCGGCATCGCATCGCAATCATTCATTAGTCTGGACCCCCCGTATCCTCTAGGAACGCAGGCATGCTCGATACAAAAGCGAATGTTAGGTCCAACCGCTCCAAGTTGAACTCCATTGCCATTCCCAACCCACCCCCGATGCTCTTAACGAAAAGGAACAGACACAATCATGACCCCGTTCCCCCGGCCCTCTTCGCTGATGGTGGTCATAATGTGATGCTGAAGCCATTAACTTGACTCGTCGACCCGAGACTCGTTTTTCTGATGTTTGTTTGATTCAAACTTCAGAGCGTCATGCTTCCCAGCAGATTCCCCTCCCCCGAACTTTTTGGATACACTCATGACGTGCCAAGATACCTAGTTCTTCGCATCGCCGTTCACGTGGCCATTGGCCTTGACGGGAGCCGGAGCGGGCACATCTTCATCCTCGCCCTCACCCTCGTCCTCGGATCGGTCGTCTTCAAGCTGGTTCTGGACCACGAAGCGCCAGGCAATGCGGGCGATGCAGAAGAGCCAGAAGAGATTGAGCGCCTGAAGAGAGGCCAGCAGGGTGGTGGTGATGACCTGGGCAAGACGGCACTTGTATTGCTGTGTCTCCCAGTTGAGTTCAAAGGGGCCGATGGTCTCGAACTCGGTGAGCAGAGACCAGATGATCTTGAGGTTGAGGTAGTGACGCATGTAGATCCAGACGACCATGAAGAGTCCGAAATAAGGCTCCGTAATGGATGAATCAATGTAGTTGAGGGTCTTGGAAGTAGCGAGGAAGAAGTCGCTGATGTCGTGGGTGACATAGACGGCGAGGCCAATGTAGGTAAAGTGGAAGCGGTAGCTGAGACCGATAAGGGTCAAGCTGACGATGTGGTGGCCGACGAGCTCCTTGAAGTCCTTGCGACGCTTCTCCATGCCGAGAATGAGGACAATGGCCTGCTGAGCCCAGTAGGCAGCCTCAAAGAGGTAGTAGAACTTGACAGGGGCCTCATGGGTCGTGTGAGGGAAACCCTCGTACATGCCCCGGGTGTTGAAGTACCACACAGGAGTGCGGCTCATGACCCAGAGACCGAAAGGACCAAGGACACCAAAGTAGATGGCCGTGTACACCTGCTCCATGAAGCGCGCCTTCTTGCCACGGCCAAGCTTATACCATCGTGCGAGCGGCGCAAGGAGCTCCTGCATGATGAACTCGCGAGTGAAGGACAGGACAATTGTATAGAAAGTCACAAAGGCAATATCCCAAAGACCCTTGCCATACTGAGCTGGCACACTGGCGTCGGCCTGGGGCAGCTTGTACGAGAGGAAGATGAAGTAGTGGATCGGGTTGGACTCGGTAGGGTTGACGGCGTATCCAGCGAGGAAGAAGAGGATGAGGACGGCAGGGAGGACGAATGTATGCTTGATCATGGTCTGGCGAGCTCGAGCGATGAGACCGCGGGCACGACGGCGCTTGGAAAGGCGCTTCTGGCCATCGGACTGAAGCAGCGAGTCAGTAAGAAAAGACATTTTGACCCTGACAAGGGCAACAGGGAGAAAGGGAAACGAAACGCACCTGGCCATTCTTATCCGAGGCATCTAGACTGGCACGACTTGAAGCCAATGCGGGAGCGCCCGTGTCGCCGCGGAGCTCACCTCCTAGAGCACTGCTCTTGCGACGCTTCCGCGCGTCGTTGACGGCGGCTTCGGTGGCTGTGGTGTTGGAGTTCGGGTTGCGACGCTGATAAAGCTGGTCGTTTGCTGTGTTGAGCAGCGGGAAGGGCTCTGAGCCTGACATGATGGATGGATGATTGCTCGTCTGTCGCTCAGAGTAGCATGTGCTTTTTTGTGTGTGGAAAATCTGCTCTCGTCGCGTTGTTCCAGAGCCTGCCTTTCCTCTGTTGCGGCTCGTTGCTCTCTTGAAAAAGAAGGTCCTCGGAAACCTGCACCCCTATTCTTCCCCACCCTTTAGTGGTGTAAAGGTGGAGTTTTCGAGGTTTGTATTGATGGTGCTCCAAGGGGGATGAGCAGCGCCACGCAAGAGGAGGCGAGGAATTATCGAGGTGATGCAGAAAGGAGCGTTTGAATCCGAATTATCGTATCTTTGATCTGCAAAAAAAAACCCCCCAAAAAAAAAAGAAGAATAAGAGAAGAAAGACAAGCCGGATTGTGCGGGATCGTCGCGTGGCCGACGGTTGTATTAGAGGGAGATGCGAGGGGAGGATTAGGTGGGTACAGCCGAGGGGCGGGTAGCGGGAGCAGAGCAGGGGCATGTCATTGGATGCCTGGGCTGCTGTAAATGCACGGGAAGTCGCTGGTCGACAGGGTTACTGCCGTCGGGTCTTTTCTTGACATCCAATGACGGATGATGATGATGATGATGATGATGTCCTTCACGTGAGGGCAGGCCTTGATATCACTACAGAGAGCATTCCATTGTCAAGATGATAACCCCCCGAATACTTGTAATACTATCATCGACAAAGCACATATCATCTGCCTCAACCGCCAACTCGTAGAGGCAATCAAGTTTCATTTAGCGCATTCACAGCAGATGGACTCCGCGGCCTCCAGAATTGAGATCGACCCCCTGCGAATTTCACAGCGCTCTTTCAGGGTCCAATTAGCGCCCTCGGATCTTTTTCTTCCAGCGCTCTGGAGCCTGTTAGTGGAGGTTTTTAGGGGCTTTGGTGACGAAACCGGTGCTCCGCGGGGCCCGGTCGCCAACCGTCGGCTTTTTGCAATAATTGTGTCGGAAATGAGAATAAAAATGAATCAATCCTTTTCTTCTGCCCCTTTATTATTCGACTCTCGCCAAAACTCAGACCGAGTTTGCCTCCTCTTCCAGGTTCCTCGGCCGTTGGCAACTGTCCTGTAAGTTGCATCACACCCCTTTTGGGCTATCGAACAAAACTACACCATCGCTGTCCCATCTCGTCCTTGCTTTTCCCGGACTTGCTGAGCTCCTGTGGCCTTGAGCTATCCGTTTCGGACGGTGATACAGCGTTGCAAAATACGTGCAGCATTGCCCGCCTCGAGTCATGCATAAAGACGTCATGCCGAGCGCAGGTACGGTCAGCAGACTAGGTACTTGCTAGATAGTAGGTATACCATGTACGAGACTCCCATCGACGTCTCGTCAGGACCCAACGGCTTTCAAAAGGCTGTTGTCGACAGCATCGTAAACACCCGTGTCTCATAATGTCAAACTTTGGACCTATAACTGGCCAATGTACTCCGAGATCACTCCAGTTGAAAAGGGTCACAATCACAAAATGGTCCCATCAACACGCCAAATCTTGAACCATAAAGTACTTGACTTGTTGTCAACGACTACCATGTTGTCGTAACCTATCTCCTGAACACCGATGATTTTTACCGGCATGATCTCAGTAGCTATATACGAGCCATGCTCCCATCGATCTCGTTGTTCCTTACCATATCACCTAACGCCCATGAATATATATACGGATTCCGTGCTCACATGCCGTGAAGCTTCACGCCAAGGCCAGGGCCATACCCCACCATACACGGATATACACAAGAAATAATGAACTACGCACTCTTGGGGTATCTCTGGTACAAATGCTTCCTGCCCAACCATGCCAGATGCCTAATAGCATCACCCAAACAAAAGCAGCAAAAACAACGCCTCGCTAGATGCAATATTTCGTGACTGACAAGCTTCACTACGACACTCGTGGTGGCCCCGTCGAGTCAGAGTCTTGTCGCCGATGATCCAAAGATGATCGTTCTGACAGCGAGTCGTCCTCGTCGCCAGAATAGTAATAGTCATCTTCATACATCATTCGTGACTGCACGCCCCGCCATAACGGTGGATTGTTGGGCGGGATGGGTGCTTCTCCCTGCTGGCTTCCCGAAAACGTGCTCCGACTCCGCTCTGGCTGTGTCGCTTCTCCTGACGCATCTCTTGACGTGCTGCTGTGGCTGTTGGTGCTGCTGTTGTTCGCAAAGTGTTCTCTGCTTGGTGACAGCTGTTGCCCTGCGTTAAGTTCCTCCTCCTCGAGAACCTGCTGGAGCGCGGCACCCCTTCGCGGCGGCGCTGGAATCACCGTCACCGGAAGACTTTCCGTGTTGGGCGCCGATCGCATGCGATCCCGCATCTTGTCCGCCTGGTTTGCCGCGAAATCCTCGAGACGACCCCGTAGATCCCATCGACTTGACTCGACCACCCTCCCTCCATTCTCAGATGCTGAGCTCTGCTGCGTATGCTGAGCAACCTCCTCTGGAGGATCGTCAGTTGAACGGCGGAAGATCGGATTGGCAAAGGTCAGACTGCGCCAGCCGCCCTGATTCGCAGTGATTGGCGTATTTGCCTCCAGATCTATCGAATGTCGAGCGGCGGGCGATACGGCATGCCCGTTCTGTAACGAGACCGGCGCTTGGTTGGAGGGACTACTTTCATCGCTTGCCTGGTGGCTCTGCGGAAAGCTGTTTTGCCGCGTTAGATCCGCCATGCTCCGGTGCGGTAGCGGGTCAGGGGTCCGCGTCGTTGCTTCAGAGGGCGGCTGGTATCGTACGGCGTAGACCGTGCTCGCCGCGCTGGCCGTGTCGGTTCGGCTGATAGGCGTAACTGCAGGGGCTGGACGCGCGGGCCATATTGTTGGTCGCAAGATGTTGCCCATACCCCTCTGCGGAAGCTGTTCTGTCGTCTCCTGAGGGCCATCGTTGTCTTGCCTAGGTTGTCGGTTCGTGATGGAGGAGACATTGACCCATCCATTGGCGGCAGTCGAAGATGCTTGCTGTCGCTCTACGGCGCCGGTGCCGGTGCCGGTGCCGCCTCCGCCGCCGCCGCCTCCTGGTCCTCCCCCCTTGCGGCTTTTCCGATTCCTGAGCCATGGGAACTCTGCGGCGTTAATCTCCAAGGTATCATCACCATCGAAGACTTCTCGACCAAGAATACCATCCTTCTTCTCTTCCCGTTCCAGCGCCTCGATCCGTTCCACCCATTCCCATACCACGACACTGGCGGCAGCCGCACCAACCCATCTGACGTAATCTCCCCATCCAGTAAATTCGGGCTGTGAGATGTCGAGAATGAAGAAGACAACAGGAATCACAATCGAAGTGATTGAAATGATGGCGACAAAGGTGATGTTTTTCATGAAAGGATGATAAAATGCGTAGCGCTTCTTCATGAGCGCAAAGTAGACGACCCATGCTGCGTACAAGAGTCCCAGGGAAAGTTGGAATAAGTAGCTCAGAGCTGGAATGGGGTGCACAAAGGTCTTGGGTCGCACCGTAGTGTTGATGCCGTTTTCCGAGTATTTGAAGCTGGTAATGGCACTGAAGATAACGTCGAGAGTGATGAGCGCAAAAGCAACCCATTTGATGATGATCTTTTCTCGCTGACGGGGGAAGAGTCGAATCAGGGTTTGCGCTTGGGCGAGCCATAAAAAGGTGTCCGAGACGAGCCGTATAACTTTGAGTTCAACGCTGTTCATCACCTCGTCCTGCAGCTGCTTGGCGTTCTGGATTCCCCATGTATACTGACTCTGAGCCACATGGAAGGTATCGGCAGAGGCAATCGTGAGCGAAATGGCAACGGTCAAAGCGGCGACCTTTTGCAGCCACGGGCGCCCACCGATGCTAACGCTGCTGGATTGACTGTGAGTGAAACCGGAACGTCGGCCGAGGTAGACGATACCGCCATCGAGGAATGAGCGCGGCGTGATGAAGAGCATGATGACGAGCATGTATGCCGTGACGGTTGTCGCGGCAAGGGCATAACATATAGGAAAGGTGGAGGCGTAAAAGGGATCGCGGAAGTCGGAAAACTTGGGACTGCTATCGGAAGAATCGTGCTGGGTGAGGCTGCTCTCGTCGCCCGAGGTGGCCACGCTGACAACCACTTCGGCCCGTGGCATGAGGTCTGGTGTCGGGCATGGCACCTGGAAGATGGCGGGTTCGGTCAAGGGAATAGGGAGGCCACCAGGTTCCATTTTCATGACGCCGTTGATTGGCAGGAGAGTCGTCGTGCACAGCGAGGGATACGCCGTGATGGTCGCTGAGACCAGCTGGCTGGCGTACATGACTGCGGCTCGCCGGTGATCAAGGGGGGCAAGACGCAGTAGACGGCCAGCCGCGAGCGACGGCGATTCGCGAGACGGAGAATTCGGTATCGACTAGATGATCGCCATGGGAGGGACGGCTAATTATCCGGGAGTTTGGAATCGGTCGCCAGCTCGTGTTGTCGCGCACTTGGAATTCGAATCGGCGCGATGGGATCGTGGTATAGGGACGAGACTGTTCGGGCGCGGTTTGGGGGAATCGTGGGGCGGGAGATTGGAGACGCGGGTGATTCTCGAGAGGACCCCGTTGAGCGAAAGTCGCGGCAAGACTCTAGTCGGTCTTTGACAGAGTCGATGGCGAGGCTCGGAAAGAATGCGAATTTCGACGACGAGGCGCGTTATCCCAGGACGATGGTTGATTCGGGTTCAAGGTTTCGTGGAACGTGCCGCAGACAAGACAAGGGACCCGGAAAGACACAGAAACCAAAGTTGGCAGCAGCTAAGACCAGCCAGGACCGGACCAGAACCTTGAAGTGAAGAAGTGGGGTGGATTGGAATTAGCGATGGGGGAGGGGGTTTGAAGGATGGGATCGGATGGAGGCTGTGAGGCTGGGCGCCCAGAAGGCTTGGCTATCTTGTTTGGTGCTCCTTCGTTGGTGGGCGCTACTTGTTAACTCGGGACGCGGCGATCTCGAAGGGGGAAAAGAAGCATCGACGACGTCAAGTGAGTGAGTGAGCGAGTGCGTGCGTGAGTGTACGAGGTTCAAGCTTGTCCTGCAAGATAGATTGACGCTGTTTGGAAGACGCGAGACAGAGGAGAACAGTCGGGACGGGACGGATGCAAAGACAGTCCAAGCTTTGCGGGTTGGAAGCCGGGGGAATCGAGTTGTTTTATTGATTATTACGCGCTTCTTACCTACCTACCCAAGGTAACTTACCCTTTTGCTGGCCTGGCCTGGCCTGCCCCGATCAAGACACGCACTGTACGGGCCCCTCTACCTACTTAACTACCCACGATCACCAGCTCAAGGGCCTGCACTCGGTAAAGCGCTGAAGGTGTCAGATGTCCCTCCATTACTTGCATCGCAACATTGGAGTGCAGTCCAGTCCATATCAAGGCCGTTACAACGCAAAGGTTTGACTCTTTTCTTGCAGCGTCAACCGTCTGCACAGACGATACATCGCGGGCCCTTCCTCCAAGCCGGCCCGTCCTGAAACGGCCTCGCAGCAGATACCTAATCAGAAGCAGGCAAACCTGCAAGACGCATGGAAGACGCTGGAATGCTATTCCAGGAGTAGCCGGGCAGTCGGGACCTCTTCCTCAGCCTGTCCAGGCACTGTGCATATCCTATTTCGCCCATGAGAAAGAAGCCCTCCACGATCTTGATGAATTAGAGTGCGCCCGCCCAGTTTTCTCAGCCAACGATATTCTCGTAAAAGACCCCATCGAGTGCAACCCCGCCATCTCGTCAAAAAGATCAACACCACAATGTCTCGTGGTGCTGTCAATGGTTCACTGCTATGCCTTCTTACTACGTACTCTTTGACTCTTTCAAGCATCTTGAGGAAAATATCATTGCCATCTTACAAATAACAGAACCAGGGCCTTGGTCTCTCGTCAACCGCAAATTCCCCCATCTCGCCACCTTGATTCCCCGTCGAAAAGGTGAGGGCCTCGTGGGGACACGCGCAGAGCAAACCAACATGGAACCCCACCAACTCAGCCACCCGCACTGTGCGTCCCGGGGGTGGCTAGGGGCGCGCCGTCTTGTCCACCACCGAGTCTATGTTCACGCTTCAAACAGAGTCTGGAAGAGTACTCTAAAATGCGCACAACTAAGAGACAAGGCTGAAGCTGGACATACTATACAGCCCCCCTGGGGGAATTTCTCCAACCGTTCTAACGTTGGGGTCCCTGCCGCGGGCCAGATCGTCCCGTCAGGATGCCCTGGGCTCGTTGATGGGCCCTGACACCCGCGCAAAACTTGCTTTTATGGAACTGCATCTCGCTCAGCCCGCCCAGCAAACTTAAAATAAATTGCCCAGCCTGTGCCAGGAGTGACACTCGACTCGAACTCGACTTCTTTTCTTCTAGACCATCAGATAACAAATACAAGACGTCATGGAATATAATACTCAAGGCTTGTCTGGCTGTCAGAGCGACTACGACTACTATACGTACATCAGCCCATCAGCCACCGACTTGTACATCCGTGGTAGCCTCTGCATTCTACGTCCATTCCCATTCGAAGGCATACAGGACTCAAGAATGGCTCGCCAAGTTTCATGCTCTGTCGGTCGCACGCGACATCGTCATCTACTAATCAAGCTTTCCCAGCGCCAAGCCTGCACAGGAAAGTCACCTCGAGTCTTGGCAAAGCTTGGTTGTTGTCGTCTCCAATGTCCCGCATCTTGGCCTCTGCGCAACGCTCTCCAGACTCTTGGCTGGCTTGGCTCTGCCTTGACTCCAACGTCGCATAAACGGCGGCATTCATTCGACAACAAAGCCCTGCAGATCCTCCGGGCGCCATGCTCACTCGTTGAGATGCTCTGCAAATAAAAGAGAATAAAACTCCTGGGTATTGGTAACTATCAACCTCATGTAATTGTAATGCGCCCTTCCATGTATCTTTTCGTGTCGGGATGAAAACCACCAACGCCGTACCGTCCTCAAAATGCACCATCTCGTCCCTTAACCATGCAAAACAAACCAGACCCCCGCTGCTTCTCTCCCGCTTCCCGTTGTACCTGGAATTTCCTCCTTCTCCCTATCGCTATGTTCCGCTCACATCGAGTCCCTGCTCGTGCTTCACTCCTCTTCGTAGTCGGTTTCCTCCTGTTGCCCATCGCGATATCTCATTTCCAGCACCCATCTCTCGTCAAAAGCGATGCCTCGGCGGATCTTAGTTCCAGCCTTCCTCCAGACTGCACTGCCTAGGCCAATGTCCGCAATATACAGACGCCATTCGTCCTCGTGTCCCGAGCTGTTCAGATACTCAGGGTCATGCTCGCCTGGTGGTGTCACAGCCTCGACCAGTCCGCGTTTGGGGGCCCCCATTGCAACGACGTATCGCGGCTTCACAAAGAGACGGTTGCCATCAATAACGGCCACTTTGCCAGAAGTTGGATCGATACCCGTAGGCACGTCGACAGAAAGGACAAAGGCCTCGTTGCGGTTGGCCCATTCCATCAGCTCGTAGACTGTGGCCTGATCACCTGTCCGCAACTCCTCGAATGAGATGGTCAACCCAAGCAGCGCATCGATTATGAGAGAAATTGATACGGGCGATCCAGAAGACGAGTTCTTTCGCAAGTGCTCAAATAGATCCGTCTTGCTGAGAATCTTGCCGCCAAACGCCCGGTACAGTTGAAGTTGCTGCCGAAGGTCCTCGAGCAAGTCGCGCTCACGCTCGATACCAACGAGACACACCAAAAGGTTGACATTCTTGTTGCGCAGATGACGCCCTGCAGCGATGGCCCGAATACCAGACTTGTTGTTGCCGGCTAGAATCACTACCGCAGGGTTGCTCAGGATGGCACTAGCCGAGAGGTTAGCTCCCACGAGGCCAAATCGCATCTTCGTGGCAGGATCCGACAGCGCCTTGAAGGCCACCTCGGCGATACCTCGCCCTGCGTTCTCCGCCATGAGCGCTTCCGACAGTCCAACCTCGTTGGCGGCAATGTTCTCGAGATTCAGCATCTGAAGCGCCGAGACGGTTTCTAATCGTTTGCCCGACGGGACGAGATATAAGCCGGGTGGGTGACCTTGCTGCTTTCTGCCGTCAGTACTGCGAGACTCTGGCCGGGAGATGGACAAGCGAGAGAAATGGCTTGCACGTACGCCCGAGTTGACACGGCTCATGGGGAGACCACCAGGCGTCACAACAGCACTAGCCTTGCGTGATTGTGACCTCCGCGCCGGCCCCGACTTGCTGTCGGCTCTCCGATTGCTCTGGCCGCTCCATAGATCACGCGCTGTTGGCCTCTCTGCCCCATTTAGCCCGTCGTCTGCTTCGCTATTCCAGAAATCTGCGTTCTTGCCGGCTGTTGATGGAATATCGAGGACATTCTCCGTAGGGTGAAGGTTCTTACCACCGGCTGTCCCAGGCTTTGGCCGGCGGTTGTGGGAAACCAGCCGGTTGGCATCATCAATCTGATCTTCCTTTCTCATCTGATCAAAAATGGTGCGCTTGTCAAATTTGGCAAGGTTATTCTCAAAGTCAAAGTCGCCCATCTCTTCTGTGACTTCCTCGGATGCCCACCCATTGTCGGCGGTCCCCTTTCGTCCCTTGCCGTTTCGCTTCAGAGAGTGGAAGGGTTGGAAGGAGGAGGTGCTCTGAAGAATAGGCGTCTGTCTCCATCCCTTACCGCGGCTGCCAGCGGGCGAACTCTCAGCGGGCTGCCCACTGTCTTCGTTGCGTTGGCCCTTTGCCTGCTTGGGCTGGCGAGAGCGTCGGTTCTTTTTCTTAGCAGACTGTCCTTCCCGAGGCTCAGCAGAATGTCCGTTGCCCAGCTCAGGCAGAATCCCGCTGCCAGCCAAATCGACAATGGAACCCGTCAAGTCTTGATCGGGGGTGAACCGTCCTGGAGTAGAGACTGCTGCACTAGGTTGAGCAGCCTGGAGCTCTGGTATCTCATCCTTTGGGTCGATAGCTTTCGCACCCGAGTCTGCAGGTGTTGCTGATGCCGGCGGCCTCCCTAAGCTTAAAATCGCAGGATCGACAAAGGAGGGCTGAGATGGAGGTTGCGAGAAGGTAGGCGCGGCGACAGGCTCGGCGGGCGGAGGTGCATATGTAGCTGGCGCATCGTCCGTCTTGATTTCGGACAGATCCGCAATGTTGGCGGCGTCGATTCGCATCTGAGGATGCCATTCCTTGGTACCCGAGACGAAGACTATAATCACAGTCTCAGTAAATGATAGCGATTAGACAAACCAAAGCGATACGTACCGTTGGTCAAGGTCAAGCCGCTGCCCGCCTGGACATCTCTGACTGTCCCCGTGAGTTGGTAAGCAACAGGATCCCTCAACACCACCCGCATGTGCAGGCCGATGAACTGGTTTGCCATGTTCGACAAGTATCTTGTAGAGGATCGATGCTCTTGTTGAATGATTTGGTTCCAAAAGTGATGGCCCTTGTAACGGAAGATCGTCACACACTAGACGTCATCAAATTCCTAAAAAGGGCAAGTCGCAGACGCGAAGTATCGGATATTGGAGATTGGGGGTTCTGCGGGTTCTTTCGAAAGTT
Source organism: Fusarium zealandicum (assembly GCA_013266195.1). Taxonomy (NCBI): domain Eukaryota; kingdom Fungi; phylum Ascomycota; class Sordariomycetes; order Hypocreales; family Nectriaceae; genus Fusarium; species Fusarium zealandicum. The sequence goes on from JABEYC010000338.1 coordinate 45,879, forward strand.
GCGTTGGGGTTTCGGGGACGAAGGGCGCGCGAGGGATCGGTCGTCAATGGCGAGCTGGCGATGCAGGAACGGAAGGAGTTCCTCGAACGTGGGACGGATGGGGGAGAACGAGGGGCGGTGCCGACGCTTGGGCGTCTTGGTTGACCAGAGCCGCACGGTTTCGAGACGACCGAGATAGGAATATTCGAGTTGCAATGGTCTTGCCTTTTCGCAGAGGAGATTCTCCGTGAGAGTTGGTGATTGGATTTTGGGAATGCGATGTTGTGTGACGGGGTTTGCTGAGGTTCCTACTTCCCAAAAAGTCGCCCACCACCCTTCGAACCTTGAACCTTATCGATAAGCTCCAATTCTGGAAAACATCCCCTGCGTCACGGGGACAACTCCAGTAATATGTAATTATCCCTACGAGGGGGTTTCAAGGGACTCACTGAATGGGGTTGTCAAGTCTTGAGCTTCTACATAGCTCAATTACTATAATGATAAATATCTACCAGCGACCGGCCAGATGGGCTTATCCCGACCATCTCGCCCTTTGTCAACGTAACCTCAACGCCTTGTTCCCATGGTCATCAGCTTGCATCAGGAATGAAACCCTTGAAAGCTCGCTTCCTTATCATACATCGGTCTCAACAAACATATCAACACGCATATAAAGCCACCAGCCCGTCTCCACTGCATGCAAAAATGCTTAGTAGCCATACGACGCCATCGCCTCCTCCTCATCATCCAGCTCCACGACTTGTTGTGCTGGCTTCTTTGGCGCTGCAGGCCCAATGCGGTTCGAAACGAAGTCGTTGATAGTCTGAGGTCTTCTCCCAAGGGCGTCCTCGGCACTATACAGCTTGTTGTAGAAATCAATGACGCGAGGGTGAGCCATGACTTTGGATTTCTCAAAGCCCAGAACCTGCAGGCCATCCTGAGTGGTTGCTCGACTGAGAGCAACGTACGCTTGGCCCTTCTCAAAGACGCGCCCCAGATTGACCTTTACTCTCTCCAGAGTCTGACCCTGGGCTTTGTGGATCGACAATGCCCATGCCAGGATCAGAGGGAGTTGTGTGCGCTTGGCCTGCAACTCGCCGTTTGGCAGCTCAACTTTCCATTCCTCGGGCTGGCAGAGGATGACGCGCGATGTGCCGTCGGTCGCCATGAACTGCACAACAGGGAACTTGACGCCACTCGAGCTTGTATCGGGATCGCGACTGAAGGATTTCATAAGCTTCCTCCGTGCCTTGGCCATGGAATCATCTTCGTCGTAGTCGTCCGCCGGAGTCATGTCAAACGTTTTCTCATCCGAGAAACCAATGACCTTGCCCAAAGACCCGTTGACAAGGGATTCGTCCAGGTTCTTGATCAGCATTACTTGTGTGTTCATCTTCAGGTTGATGCTCTTGGGCGCCATCATGTTCATCAACAATTTGTCTTTGACCTCCTCTTTGCCCGTGTCAAGAGCATCGTACCGCCGTGTCGTGCCAGGGAGTTCCCTCAGTCGTTTCTCGTTTGAGTTCTCAACTTCATTCCGAGTAGAAAACAATTCCGCGGTTCCCATGCCGTCATTGTAGTTAAGAGGCCGGGCCAGAGCCTTGAAAGCCCGCACGGTATCTTCACTGATTCGTCCTAGACGCATCTCGTTGAGCATATTGGCGAATTTGGGATCCCGTTGTCGGAAAACCTGGGTGAGCCCAATGGTGTGGTCTATCGACGTGGTCCAGGTGGCAGCATCAAAGGCAAACTTGGTTTCCCGTTTCGATCCGTGGTCCGGAACAGGGGGGAGCTGGAAAAAGTCGCCGGTGATGACAAGCTGAATGCCACCCCAAGGTCTGCCATTGTTCCGAATCGTCCTTCCGATCTGGGACAATTTATCGAACAGATCTCCATCCACCATAGAGACCTCATCAAGGACGAGGCATTTGGTCTTTAGCCAGCGATTCTTGGCCTTTGGATTTCGTCTAATCTTCTTTATCAAGGTCGGGGCGTCTTCCTTGCCAAGGCCAATGCCCGAGAAGCTGTGAAGAGTAATGCCTCCGATGTTGCATGCGGCAAGACCGGTTGAAGCTGTGACAGCAACTCGCTCAGGGTCCTTTGCGTGCTTCTTCTTTAACTCGGTGATGATGGCTCTCATCAATACAGACTTTCCGGTTCCGGCTGCGCCAGTGAAGAAAACGCTCTGGCCCTGGTTGACGACCAGGTCCAAAACGTGTCGTTGTTCTTCACTCAAAGAGATTGCAAAATTTCCCTTTGCATGTGACTTGGCGACTTCTTTGACATCGTCCGTGGACATCTCGGTGTTTGGCGTGGGTTGTTCCTGCTGCCTCTGATTCCTGAACTGCTTCTTCTGTTCCTTGACGGCGCTGGCAGTGGGATTCCAGAAGTCTTTTCGTTTGGCGGCTGGGGTCCTGGCGATTTGTGCATGGTCCTCGTCGTCGTCTTCAGGCTCTTCTTGCTTGAAGCTCTGAGGAAGGACCCGCTTCTTGGCCTTTTTCGGAGCGGGAGGGTCCATTGAGTCTCGGTCACCAGACGACTCGCGTTTCAATGATCTGTCGGCAACTGTTGAAGTCACTGATGTGGTGCGTTGTGGTGGGAGAAAGTGAGATACGGGGGATGAGGACCAGTCGAATGGTTTTTCTGATGTAGGTGGAGGAGGCATGTTCTCGTTGGAAATGGGGGTTGAGGTAGCGGGTTTTGGGAGGGTCGGTAACGCGGAAGGGGCTTTGAAGTCGAGATCAAGGTCGTCGTCATCGCTCAAGTCGTTCTCTGAAAAGTCGATGGCGGCTTTGGCTTTGGCAAGAGACCCAGTGAGGTCGATAACGGCCGGGTCTTGCCTGAAGGAATTGGATGCACCATATAGCGAAGCCAGCGAGCCACTTCTAACGCCTCCAGCCGGTCTGCTCGATGCGGATTGATTCATGTTGTCGGGGGGTCGATTATTGAGAGGGTTCGAGAAAGGTTGCATGGTCCTCGCCGACACAGCGGCAGCGTTGGGCTTCTTGAGTTGTTGGCGGATATCTGCATTGTGCCTGGTAGGGCTGCTCGAGGGTAGGAAAGGCTTGGACGGCTGGCTCCTCTGAGGAGGAGGGCCGTTGGCCTCGAACTCGCTGTTGGCCCTGGCTAGCATTGCGTTGAATATTGGTGAAGCTGATGCGCCTTGAGTGTGAGCATGTGCCAGCTGTTGCACAGCTCGTCGGAGAAAGTAGCCGCGTGTCGGCGAGGATCGTATCGGGAGGCTGACGATGCCAGCCGTCATAAACTGGGCTTGAGATGGAAGAAGCAGTTGGTGGTGGTGGTCCTCCGTAAAGGGAAATTAAGAAGTTGAAAAAAGATGAACGGAAAGAATGGAAGGGCAACGACTGGGCCGACAAGGAATGAGCCTACTTAGGCTGTAGTCTCAATTAGAAGAAGTAAAGAGAAATTCCATCAACAACAAGACTTCAGCCGGTCACATCTGGTCATGGAATATGCTGCAAGACGCGTCTCGTCACTTGGAGTCGTGCAACGAATGGCCAAAGTTGGCTGCATTCTGACGCGTTCAGGGCGCGACGTGCTGCAGCCCCTCCTGAGCCCGATGTCGCTGGGTCACATGATCTTAATTACTGCATTGAACACTACCACTTCATGCTATTCCATGACCCTGGCCTATAGTTGAGTTATCGTATAATTTAAATAGTAGATTGCAACTTGATGCTTTGTGATATATCATGATTCGTTATTGCTATTTTTGTCATCAAAGTCGTGAAGCATCACGTGTCTGTCACTGAACCGAAGACCTAAACCTGACCATAATCCAAACACGATGAAAAGGAATACATGAGAAAGTTCCATATCCAACCTCGTCATCTCTCTCAGCAGTCGTATTCTGCTCTGTACGAATATCGTCCTCCTTGAGGTGGCGATGGACGAATAGACACTCGAGCGGATAGTTCCCTCCGACGCATATACTCCCTTGCCTCGCCGTCCCGCCAGCAAATGTCTCGATCGTCTCCTTGCCGGCCGCGAAGTCTTTCCTTGAGCCCGCGGCGCTGTTGAACGTCGTCATCAAAATGCCCAAAGCGGTCGTTATCCCGCCATACCTGGCGCTCATGATAAGAGTCGTCCAGTCGCATCCGCTCTAAACGTTTCTCAGTGCGACCAACCTCATCGGCAATGATCTCTCGCCTTGCCTCTGGGGCAGACACAAGACGGACGCTGCGCTTTTGCTGGATGATCCGAGGCGATGGGTCTCTTTTCCATGATACCCATTCCGGCTTCTCTGCCCGACGACTGGGGCGGATCTCGCGCTTTGGGGAGCTGCTTTCTTCTCTGCGATGGCGAGGCGAAAGTGGCCGGGCACGCGACCTGGAAGGCTGTCTGGAAGTACGCTCATGCTCTACTTCTCGCTTGCCATAGCGAGAATCACGAGCGACACCGTTATGAGGAAGATCATTGTGCATTCGAGCTGAGCTGCGTCCCCGCTCACGGCGCGATGACCTTGAACCCGAGCTGATTGATGATGGCCTTGTGCCTTCACTCTCACCCTCCGAGAAGCAGGCATCAGAAAAAGAACCCCGGGAGCTTCGATCCGAGTCATGGTACGCCTCGACCCCCTCCTTATCTTTTGTGGTGGTTGTCACTATGACATTTTTTCTTGCCGATGCCAGCGCCGCAGGAGGCTTCCCCTGGATAGGTCCTAGAGGCGGTGGGAGCATGCCTTGGGGTCTGACTGGAGGCATCGCCGGTGCCCCAGTAGGGTTGGGAAGAAAAGTCACAGCGGGAAGCTTTGGCGGCGCTGGGCCGTTGGCTGGCCCTGACCTGCCCGGGGGGGGCGCGGCCGGGAATCCTGGACGCGGTGGAGGTCCCTCAGCATTGGCTGGGCGGATAGGGGAGGGAAGTTTGGGCGCTGGAAGAGGTCCCTGTGTTGGGAGGTTGACCGCTGGCATATTTGTT